>JAPCYS010000624.1:0-34039 GCA_028641055.1 Alopecurus myosuroides | reverse complement strand
TGCAGTTGCTTAAGCTGCGCTTCTGCAGATGTCAACTTGTCCTCGAGAGAAGCATTAGCTTCTGACAGTTGTAGGATCTCAGCAGTAAGAGAGAACTTCTCAAGAGAGAATTTCTCCAAATCATGAGCAATGTCCTGTTCCACATCGTTAACAGAATCCTCCAACATTGATTTCTCTTCAAGTGCTCCTTCCAGGTCAGCTTTCAGTCTCTTGATTGTAGTTTGTAGCTCCATGGTTTCAGCCCTCGAATCCTCCAGCTCCCTCTGAACTTGCTCAAACTCGATAATACGTTCCTCGAGCACTCTCTTCTCATTTGAATCATTTTCCAATCTTGCTTGCAGATCCTTGATTACATCTTGTAGCCTCACAATCTCAGCCGATGAATCATCTAGGCTATGAGATGTTTGTTCAAGCTCCATAACCTGGGCCTCTAGCTGCAATTTCTCCTGCGACACATTAGCCAAGTCCTGTTCATAGTTCTGGACCGCTTCTTTGAGATTTCTGATTTCAGTCTCAAGAGTAGACTTGTCATGTGAATATCTCTCAGATACTTGCTCAAGCTCCCGCTTGCACTTCTCAATTTCAAGGTCACGATATGAAAGTTCAGCCTCATAATGCTTAGCTGCTGAGGCCATTTCTCCTTCTAATTCACTGATCTTGTTCTTGTTTTCCAGAGCTGCAGCTTCAAAATCCTCCCTTTCAATGGTGATTTCTTTGATACTCTCCAAAGAATGGACCTTTTCTTCAAGATCCTTCTGCAGGCTGTTAATTTCTGATTGTGAAACCAGCAACTTCTCCTCAAGGTTTTCACACTGGCAACGAACACTCTTTTCTTCAAGTGACTCAATTTGTTCCTTTGCTTCCTTAAGCTCATCTTCTAGCTCATGAATACGTCCGCTCAGTGCATGAGAAAACCCATTGCCATTTTTTTGTTTGGATTCATCATTCTCGGAATCAGATTCAGAAGAAGAAGATGATGATGATCCATCACTCCCCTTTTTATTCTTCTGCTTTGAGCTCTTTTTCTCGAAGCTAGACTGGGGAGATAGGGTGGATGATTGTGCCTCAGAATCAGATTCAGATATACCTGAGCCCTGTGATTCAAGGGTTGATGGCATGTTCTTTCGTAATTCCCCAGTCACATTGTCATAACGCTCAGCAAGAGCGCGATACATGCGATAGAAATTTTCAACATGAGTGACAAGCAAAGGACGCCGTTGGTAATACATCTCAGCCTTCTTTGCAAAGGAATCACCATCATCCTCGATGAGCTTCAGCATATCTTTAACTTGCTTGTCCATCTCTGTTTGTTCAGAAAAGTTGCAAGCGTAAATAGATTACAGAATGAAACATGAGAAAAAATACATTAGCATGGTCCTAAAGGTAGATACTCCTGGCAAGCAACAAAAGTTTCTCGGTTACCTTCTAGATTATCAGCTAGCCATTTGTTGTTTTTCGGACTAATATGACTGTCCCACCACCATGAATGGGCCTTCCTTGTTGGCATTCTACTCATGCGCTTCATTCTCACGAGAAATTAGAAATCTTCTGTAAGGTAGACCTAATCATGAGATGAAGGCAAAAATGAGGACGAAGCATACAAGACTACAAGCTGATGACTCTTACAACAACGGGTAATCCGCAAGGGTGCAAATAAAAAACAAATAATATTCTGTAATACGTTGTGAAATTAGGGGAAAACATTAAAAAAAGACTCAACGGTCAGCTTATAACTAGATTACTAGAATATCATTGTAAGTATTTGTGATAAAATAAACAAGAAACCGCAGCCTGGTTATAGCCATAAGACGTGTAGGTGGAAAGAAAATAAATAAAAATGCATAAAATTAGAAACCATGAACGATATGAAGTGTGAACTTAACCAGCAACAAAGTAACTTATATGCATGTAAAAGAATTAAAAGTGTGATAGCGAAAGTAGGCTTTGTGCTGCCTATGTACAGAAAAGTATTGCTTCACTCCATTCAAGAGGATAAGGAAAATGACTAGGCATGGCAACCCTCCATAATGCAGGGACCAGAAAATTGACTAACTACCAAGAAGATGCAGCCTATCAAATTCATTAGTAAATCATGATCTTATCAGCCAATCATGAAAAGCTATTACAGTGAATTGATCGAATATCGTAGGTACGAGTTCATGGAACAATCATGGTTGGGACTTGGTTATCACGCAGCACAGCGCAAAACATGTGGCAACTAATTGTAACTTGTTAGGTCATAGCAGAAGCATAATTCAGTGAGCTCAGAATAAACTCAGTCACAAGCAAGGACGTCACATTTGTCCTGCCCCGCATAGATCGAAAGGCCAGGGTTCAAGCTGCAATTTGCAATTGCAGATGGGATGTTTGTCAAGTGTCAACTCTATCCAACCAATAATTGAGGCCGGCCAAATTTTTTAGTAATAAATAACGTGGCCTGGCTAACACCTAGGTGGACACATGTAGGCATGGCGGCGAGGAGAGGCACCAACATACGACCACACAACTAGTAAATTCTATGGTCAACTACATTTTTCAAATATTGCCACAGCAGATGCAGCTATTTTGGATCTCAGTGAATTGTATAATACGTTCATCTCTAGCTGGCAATTTTTCCATGCATGTGAAGATGGCAATAATAATTAATGGACACAGGTAGGCATGCATATGAAGCATTCCTACAAATAATTTGCAAGACCCGCTGATAATGGACCCAAACAAACGCGCGAATTCGAGGGAGGCAATCATATGGCTGAGCTTAAAAAAATCAGAATTAATAATGGCCATAAAAAGAGATGAATATGAGTAAGATCATGAACACCAGCTAAGGGCCAGCCTTTTTTTTTTTTTTTTGGTAGAGTACCCAGCTTAGGTTGGCACTGATATGCATGTTCTAGAACCAACCTGGCACCAGCAATGGCTGCTTGCTTGCATAGCAAAAAATTGCATTCAACTAGGTTGATTCGTCGAGGTTCAACGGGTTGTTCGGGCAATATGTCTATATACACAGAACATGAGTTGGTACGCTTGATTCTACCAGCTTGCGAGAGAAGCTCTGTCTCCGTGATGGTGACATTTGAGCAATCTGAAGAAAGTCTTGTATGCACGAACTGTGAAAACTGAATTTCTGCTAGGAAGGCACTATAGGGTTCAACGGGTCATTTGAGCACTTGACTACATACACAGAAGAGAGAAGGTGTCATGATGGCGACATTTGATTTGAGTGCCCTGAGGAAAGTCTTGGGAATAACTATGAATTATGGAAAAACTGAAGCTGAACCAAGTGTATTTAACCATGGTCAATCGAATCGGATTGGCGGTTTAAAACGGAGTATTTAAGACGGGAAACGAAGTCTTAATTCTTCTTGCTTTGGCTGGCTGTCTTCATGTAGAACAGCAACACGAATCTAGGAACGGAATCTGAAAATTATCGCGCCATTTTTATTTTTTGACTGATGTGACATGGAGTGACGCTAAGCGAGGGTACCGCATAGTACGACGCGTGCTTAGAGACAAAAAAAACAAAAATCAACAGGAAACACGGCACGCATCGCCGTCTCGAACGGCCCCCGCGCAACGAAGGAAGAGGAGAAACCGCAGAGATCAGGCGCGTGAGTAGCTATACTAACTAAATCGCGCGGGCGAGACTACGGTGAGCGAACGAACTCGGCCGCAAATCCGAAACGAGAGTACTGGACCGAAGCAGTTTCCGCCCAAGGACGGGACGAAAATCAATCTGCCGCCTCTCGCCGTTGTCTTCCTCCAACCAGCAGCAGAAACCGCCGGGCAGGAAACACGCCTAGCTTAGCTAGATCGCGGAATAACAACAACCAAGTGGGAAGAACGAAGCAGAGCGAGGAGAGGGGGGGGAGGAGATTACCGGAGAGCGGCGTCGAGCGGCGAGGAGCGTCGTCGCCCGCCCGGAGAATGGAGAGGAGAGGACGAATGGGAGGGGCTGCGCTCGCTGTTCACGGCCCTGAACCCGATCGTGCTGCAGCGCAGTGGACTGATGACAGCTTTTAATACGACAGGGGGAGGGGACACACTGGGCTGGGGTGGAAGGTGGAGCCAGGGGCGAAATGACTGTAACGCCCTCCTCCCGTGTTGCATGCGGTGCTTGGTGGCGACGCGAAGAAGGTTTTGGGGGTTTCGAACGAGGTGGACGCGTCGGGGCCGCGTGGCAGGTGGAGGTTACCGGGTCAATTAACGCGTAGAAGGAAGTAACAACTAACAAACAAACGACTCGCGGAGGGGCTAATCGGTCATTAAATCAACGCAGTGGTGGCCACCTGGGAGCGGGACCCACGCCACGCGGGGCCGGCCGGCCGCGAGACACGAAGTCCCTCGACGAGAGAGCGGGTGAGAGAAGCGAGGTGTTTCAACTTTTGAAATTTGAATTCCGGCGACGCGGACGGGCCTTCTTCTCATTCTGCGTACGCATCGGATCCTATTTTTTTGGTTTCTGTCGCGTGCATGACATTTTTTTTTTGAAACGAGTTTTTTTTTTTTTTTTTTTTGAAATTTTCCAATATATATATAAAAAGCTAACAAGCCCGCCTCATTAAAAACCTTCCAGTCCCCTTAGGTACCCTGGTAAGGAAAAGAGTGCGTCTGAAAACTTGCAGCTGTCCGGACATCACGTTCCCTCAAAGAGGGTTACATCATTTGCTAACAGACTATGAATGAAGCTGGGAGGGTCCTCAATCCAGCAAACTGAATCAGGTCCATCCGCCCTATCAGCTAAGCAATGGGCTACAGTATTACACTCTCTAGGGCAGTGAGAGAAAATAACGTGAGTAAAATTCCTAGCTAGGAAAGTGCACTCCTCAAAGATTGCCGCTGCTCCTCCTAGAGAATTGCCTCCCTCCATCATGATGTTAACGACCTCCATACAATCGCTATTCACCTCAATTCTGTTGCAACCCATTTGACCTGCAAGAATAAGACCATCGCGAAGTGCCCAAGCCTCCGCGCTCACTGCATCACCCAAGTTAGGTATAGATCGAGAGCTGGCTGCCACAAAAGTCCCTCGATCATCTCTAATCACCACTCCTGTTGCACCCGAAGCAAATTGGGGTTTAAACGATGCATCAATATTAAGCTTTACAAAGTCTGCTGCTGGTTTCTCCCAACCAATTTTTTTAATAATCTTCTTCCTTGATAGAGCTCTCGAGTAATTGAGCGTTGTTGCCAGTATAGCTTGCGTGGAGTGTGCCGGTTTTGAGACCTGTTCCTCCCGTGCAATTTTCCTACGCTCCCACCACATATAATAACATGCGGTAATTATTAATTCCTTTACCTCGAAACCCTCACAGACTTGATCATGTTGTTCGTCCGACCGTAATAAAAATTCAAGAATAGCTGAGCCCTCCCTGTCCATGCCGCACGCCTCAGTTATGATAGGGAGTAGGCCAAGGTTTTCCCAAATTTCCTTAACACGATGACATTCGAAGAAAGCATGTTTGGTATCCTCGCAATGGATGTTGCAGATGGGGCAGGTACTGTCCGAGGAGATATGCCTGTTTGCGAGAATGCTCTTACACGGTATGGTACCATGAAGTAGGCGCCACGCAAATTTTTTATCTTCGCTGGTGATTTAAGTCTCCACAAAGTCTCCCAAACTGGGTTCACATCTGAAGTCCCCGGCCCACTGGTACGAATCAATTTCCGACCGTGCTGAAAATCCCACTCCGTGTAGTACGCAGACCTCACTGTGAAGATCCCATTTTTTGTGTTGTTCCAGGAAACAAAATCCTCCATCATGTTGAAGACTAGAGGGATACGGAGGATTCTATTCACATCCACTGAAAAGAAAAGTAACCGAAGCAGGTTTTCGTCCCAACAACGACCCTCGAAATCAATCAGCTCCGATACCTTGGTGTAGACAATATTATTTCTTGGAGTAATAACTTTCCTAGAGGGGCTGCTCGGTATCCATGGGTCCTCCCATATGTCAATGTTTTCTCCGTTTCCAACTCTCCAAATACATCCCCTCTTAAAAGATTGGATTCCTGCCCATATGCTTTGCCAGGTAAAAGAAGATCCCTTTTTCAATTGTGCATTAAGTAGATCACCTGAAGGATAATATTTAGCACGTAGAACTTGAGCACATAAAGACTCTGGCTCACACAAAAGTCTCCATGCTTGACGAGCTAGCATTGCAAGATTTAAACAGTGAAGGTCTCTAAACCCCATCCCTCCTCTTTTCTTTGGGACACATAACTTCCACCAAGCGAACCAGTGCATATGTCGTTGTCCCTCTTCATCTCCCCACCAGTAACGGATCATAGCATCTGTGATCCCCTTGATTACTTGTTTAGGGAGTTTGAAAACGGACATTGCATACGTCGGTATGGCTTGGGCAACTGATGACGGGAAAATAGGGCGATCGAAATAATACGATACGATTCGCGTCCACGTCATAGAGACAGATAGAATATAATTTGAATTTAAAATTGTGCGTACGTAAATGAGACAAATATCAAGTATTGCGAGTACATACTTCCGGAACTCTTACATTTTCATAAAAGAACCGTTAATTACATCTCCGAAGAGAAAACCCCTGATTAAGAATTCCAACTTTCTAATATAAAGGATTACAACATATGTCACTAATACAAAATGAAGATTAAACTACGAAGTCCTCCTTGCCGTCGTCGACGCCATCATGCTTGAGGGAGCACGTAATTCTTGAACATATATTTTTACTTGCACTAGTATTATCCGTACAAGAATTTTGCATACATCGGATACTTAATTTATTCAGTCGGCTCGACATATGGTATATTGTCGATTATTTGTGGATTGTTTCATTTTACTTAGCCGAATTATAGCATCCGAATGGTGCATGGAATTTTAGCCATAGGCCATGTACGTGCATTTCTCTACATGCATGCAATAACAAGTACATGCATCTAGATATATTTATTTTATTTTTAGTACTAGTTGATGTAGTACTAGTTTATCTTAGAGGAAATTTGAACTTTGAACTGTTTGCATGGCACGGAGCATGCCTTTTAATTTTCGATGAAAATATGTATCATGCAAGTTAATTGACCATATTTTGGATTAACGTGCAAGTGTTTTTCCATGATTTTTTGTTGAGAATAATTTTATCCTATATTTTTATATATGCTTATGAGACATGAGATTTTTTCTTAAATTTAGCTTCACTTGTATTACTACTATCATCGCATAGCAATGCCTGCGAGAAGCGTAACCAAGATGAAGGTTTATTTTCTTCATGTTTGTATTACTACTAGCGTGGTATAAAATACCCGTAGCATAACCGAACAAGAAGTGTATTTTTTTTTTATGACTTGATTTAGCTTAACAGTATGATGATTTTCTTCTCATTTTTCACCCCGGTCATGTCCATTTTAAGGACCGGTCCAAGAAAATTTCATATGCATTTTGTCCTTAGTCTATTCTCTAGATTTGTATCCGCGTATAGGGACCGAACCAAGGAACGAGGCTTGCGCACACGTTTCATCTGATTTGTATCGCTAAAGGGACCGAATCAAGAGTGAAAATACTAAGAACAAAATATATTCTCTTGGTTTATACCATGATGGCCTAACCAAGATGACACTTTATATGAGATGAACATACTCCTTGATTTGTACCGCAATGGCCGAATCAAGAGAATAAACTTAGTAGATGGATGAATTCTCTATGATTTTTTAACATGATGCCAAAGCCAAGTTGACATTTTTTTGTAGGAAATATGCAGCAAGCTCTTTGATTTGTACCTCAATGGCCGAATCAAAGGCATGAGTTTGATAGATAGAAGAAAATATCTTTGATTTGTACCCATGGCCAAACTCAAAGAACGAATTTAAAGAACTTGAACTTAACTCCTTGATTTGTACCACAATGGCCAAAACAAGGGCATGAGTTCTAGCATGTAGATGAAAACTCTCTGATTTGTACCAATGGCCAAATCAAAGGATGAATTTAGAGAACATGAACTTACCTCCTTGACTTGTACCAGAATGGCCAAGAACAAGGACATGAGTTCTAGCATGTAGATGAAAACTCTATGATTTGTACCAATGGCCAAATCAAAGATTAAGAGAGAAGAGAGAAGAAGAAAGCTCTTTGGTTTGTACCCATGGCCAAACCAAATGCTAGAGGAAAGCCATGAATTAATCCCACCTTGAATGATGCGGGTGCTTCTTCTCCTTGTTTGTTCTTCTCTTCTTGATTTGTGGGGGTACGATCTCTGTTTGTGGAGATGGGACTTACCAGCAGCGGAGCAGCGGTGGATGAGTTTTTGTGTGTGTCTGTGAAAAAAAGTGAGCGATGAATGAGCCAGCGATCCCTCTGCAGCGATGTGTGCTGGCCCTTTATATAGCGGCCGCGAGCGACGCGCAACGCGCGCACGTATGGCCATCGTGGGGAGGAGCGTGGGCGTGTGGGCGGTTGCAAGCTGGACGTTCCAATTTTCCTCCCGCAACCTGTTTCTTTTTTTCTTTTCTTTTGCAGATAGAACGACTATGCACGCGTATGGGCTAATGGGCTGGATAATTAACCTATCATTAGTTGGTAATCTTGCCGGCTAATCCATGCATGATCATACATGCACGTTGGTCTTGGACCAGGCCTAGTTCATGGATATGGACTTTAATCACATGCCCGTACGCAAACATGCAAAATTTATTCGGTCACATGCATGTCATACATTGTGTGGCTAATTCATCATTAATCGGTAATCCGGCCGCCTAATCCATGCATGCACGTAGAATGGCTATGTGGACTGTGTGTTGTAGGTCTGGGCTAGCTAAAATATCAAAATTTAGTAGCTATTATTCCCCCGGGTATACATATATTAATTTATATTCTTTTTATTTCTAATGAAATAGTATCTTTTTTATTAAGTACAATTATATTTATAAGTTGTCGGAATAAAGTCGAGTTTTATCCGCGGTTAAAGTTTTAGTGGTCAATCGCGACATTGTAAGTTTTGGTCGATATTTTGACAAATCTCGTCGGACCAAAATTATATTTTGATAATTAAATATTTCATTGTTTTATCGTATTTCATAATCGATAATCGGTTTACATAATTTGCGACAAAATCGATGCCAACAGATGCCCCTCGAGGTCTGGATGCGAATGCTATTATGATTCGGATTCAGGGCTCGAAAATATGAGCGTATATATTCCCCTTTTAGGAAATACCATTTATTATTATTATTATTATTATTATTTTAGTCGGATAGTGATCTAGTTCGTCATTTTGAAAATTTGTTATGGCCTCACAGGATAAGGAGCAGTGGTTTAGCAATTAGTTGCAAGCAAAGAGATATCTCAGGCGCGTGCTGTCCGGTTAGTTTGGCTTCCGTTTGCTAGCACCGAGCCATGTATATATATAGGCACCTTTTTCTCTATCCCACGTCTTCTTTGCTTTCCAGCACGAAGCTTTCTCCGGCCGAATCTGCCAGCTTTGAGTACGTGTAATTATCCAGCCATCATTAGTAGTTGATCCTCGCGTTGCGCGCCTTTGTACAATGTTGATGATCTATTTTGATTTATTTCTTCTTTCGCCAGGCACAAAGCCAGCAATCTCTCGCAGAAGTGATAATTTCAGATTCCGGTGCGTGCATCTGGTGCGTGTATGATCCAAACATCCATCAGAATTTACATGTGATTTGTGTATTGGACCTGACTTGGATGTCTCTTTCTCTGTTTCTTTCAGCAGGCTGGACTTCAATCTGGCACAACAGATCACTTGGGTGCCGTGCATCTGTCTTCCATCTTTGGTATAGCCTGACTGCATCTGAATGTCATGCACAGCTCCTAAATTTATTGACGTGAGCTACTTGCGGCTCTATTATCTATCTGACAGATTGATTTTTTTTTTAAATAGGGTTGCATGCTAGCAATTTCATGCGAGACTGCGGAGCCACTCTTACTCTAGATCCGGTGAGTGTTTGATTGCTTTTATAACATCTATCGGAGCAGGTAATCTATGTATCATATCTGTTTCTCTATCTGTACTTTTTTTTTAAAAGGCTGATAACAGATCGCTTTCTAGGTGGTTCCTCTGAACCTGCTTTCTATGTAGGTACAACATGCTTCTATTTCATGCATTATTTAACATGTGTAGGCATTGTAGGTTGAATCAATTTGCAAAAATGGCACGCCGTATGTCAATTTAATTGATTTCAAAGATATTTCATCTTATGGTTGGCGTTCCGGCAAGTTTTGCACTTGGCCGTCGTACACTCATGAGATTAAATATATATGTAGACTTGTGTACTGAAACCAAATTTTGTCTCGTGTGATATTATCATCACCAGAAAAAGGGCTCGTAGCGTATGTTTGAAATACTGGTCTCCTTACAGTCGGCGTGCCAGCAAGTTTCTTGGTCCGTCGTACGACTGCTAAATGCCAGTATTTCTATGAACTAAGTCCTGTAATTTTCATTTCGACATGCTGGGGAAACACACCCTTTAAATATCCACTTATCTAGTATATGTATAGGAACTTGTTCATGGTTGGCGTTCCGGCATGTTTTATACTTAGCCGTCGTACATCCATTAAAACAAATATGTATGCGATTTTTATTTACCGAAGCAACCGAAAATTTAGTCATGTGCCAAAATACTCATAGTATGCGGATGAATTTTTTTGTAGGCTGTTTCCACATTGTCTTATTTTGGGTGAGACGTACCACATCAGTTTGTAGCAGAACGACTGCTACAGGTGGGTTCATCGTTCCTTTTTCTTTTGCTTATATTTCCATGCGTTTCGACTATACCGTATGTGCTAATTTCTCTGTATTTTGATTGATAGGCTTTTCTCTCACAGCGTATCTTTTCTCTGGAAAGGTATAATTGATTAGTCTCCTGGCATGTTTGGTTTCATGGACGAATATACATGTTATTATAGTTTGGCAAATTATGATGAGACGATTTGACATAAAATATGTATGATCCAGTTAATCTGATTTCTAATCATGTCATGTTGTTGACCCCGCGGTTGGCGTTACGGGAAGCTCGATATGAGCTTGGTCCGTCGTACAATCATGGTGACGTATTTTTTTTTATTCATACATATGGGTATACAGAAACTTTGTCACGGTTGGCGTTCCGGGGAGCTTGATATGAGCTCGGTCCGTCGTACAATCGTGGATAATATACAAACAAAATATCTTGTTTTATATTTGAATATTGTATTTCACATTCCATTTGTTATTCTATTTATTCTTTTTTTTAATTTCGTGCTTCTATCGACACCACCTTTTTTTTTTACGTATAGATGTCGCAGGAGGAGCTGCATAGGCTGCCTCTTTCTCAGCTAGCCAAGAGGCACTTGTTTGAACCAGATACAAGTATCACACATAACCCAGTGATAAGAAGGCGAGAAATAACCCAAGGAAATCCTGAATATTGCCCTCGTGGTTGGAAATCGGGACACCTGTTCATGGCCCAATGTTACCATCCTTTGTCTCCACGTCCTTTGTCCGGTGAAGCTTCTACGTTAGGCACTCGTATGATAGCTTTGGGTCTGGGTTGGGAACATCATGAAATTGAGCATGTAGCCTCTCCTACTGGGTACGTTGATTGGGGCGCTGAGGTTTTGAGGAGATATTCTTTTCACCTAAAAGGAAATGAAAAGGGGGCGGACTATGTTTACGGAGCCATCTATTGCTCGTTGGGTGAATACTCTATTTCTCCCCCGCTTTTGAGATCTTTATTGCAGAAGTGGGATCCTGATACCAACACATTTTTATTTGCATGCGGTGAACGCACAATCACGCTCCTTGATATGAACCGCTTAGCTGGTTTACCTCTAGACGGTGAACCCTATGAGGAATTTGTGCCTCCGTCCCATGAGATGGAACCTTCATTGTTGATGTATCCAAACTTCTTATGTCGTCTCTTTGACGTTTGGAATCAACTCTCTGAAGCCGGTCATGTTGGCTTTCAAGAGTGGTGTGATTTTTTTCATAATCGTCTTGATAATACCTTTTTTATCAAGAATCTTCAAGATGGACGCCTTTATACTGCAGCCTTCATTGCAATTTGGCTGTGCCGTTTTGTTATCCCGGGAGGGGGGCCGTATATCCGCCCTGGAGTGCTAGTTATGGCAGCATGGATCACGCTAGGGCGCCGTATTTCCTTGGCTCCTCCCGCACTTTGCTCGTTATACTACTCGCTTCGTCTAATTAGCACTCACCCCATTGGTCCTTCATTTATTAAAAGACCTTGGCCAGTTCATTATCTTGTCGGCTGGATGGGTACTTATTTAAAAAAACCCTTTGGAAATAAATATAGGGCACATCCGCTTCCTTGTTATAGGCATTCAGCTAGCAAGCCTGAAATGATGAAGACTATGTCGAGGACTCCTGTTCCTTTTGATTCTATGGTAGCCCACAAGTTTCTTCAGCATCATAAAAATATCAAATGGCATCCGTATACTATGGACACACTAAAAGAGGATGAGTATTTGCAGAGGATTTTCGAAATTTCTGTACGCCGAGGTATGCTTCCATGGAGGCGTGACAATTTATGCATAGCGGAACCATACCATCCTGATCGGGTAGCCCGCCAATTTAGACTTGATCAACTCATCCCTTATCCACCCTTGGCGAGTTTATATACGAGAGATGAGATTGGTGTTGCTCACGCTTTCTGGACACATCTCTTACGTATAGATGAAGGAGGATTAAACTATTTTCCAGACAATTCACGGGTAGGAGATTCATCCGTATTGTGGGCCAATTGGTTGAAGAAGTTTATGAATCCTGTTACTTGCATTTTGGGAGAGGTTCAACATGGTATTTTGACCGGGAAAGTACCTTATGATCAAAGGACAAAGAGTAGGTATGCACTCCGAAGGCATATTCAGCCGCGCAAGCTTTCGGACAAGGATTTTCATGTGATAAAGAGAGTGGATGTTGGCCGTCGTGAACAGTATATTTTGGCCATTGAAATAGAAGAGGCGAGAGTTAGGGACCAATGGCAGACAATCTTGCATAATTATTTAAATGATGCTGCCGCTAATGCCTCTCCCGTACAAGCAAATGAGGTGAGCCAAATATGTTTTGTATTTTATTTTACGTATTTTTCTTTTGTCTATTCATACTGATTATTATTATTTTTATTTTTTTATACAGCAAGCCACTCTATTACAGGATGATGTTGGAGCCGGTAGTTCTTCTGCTCATCTGCTGGCCATAGATAATGGGCCTTCAGACATTGTTCCAACTTCCGGGGAAAAAAGATCTAGAGAACCTCTCCCTATTCCTGTTGGTGAAGAAGCGAGGCTGCCATCTAAGCGAAAGCTTGATTTTTCTGCGGAGCCTGTTTCTTTGGAGCTACTTGATAACACGCTGATAGGTTTAGACATTGATGCTCTTATCAGTGATGATGAAGAGATTAACCGTGAGTTCACGGTTGAGGAAGAGCGTGCCTATAGTGATATTTTCGCCACATGGTTGGGTGACGACCAGATGGATGGAATGGGCACGTCTCATACATCTATGGGAGTTGAACGTGTGCCCCCAGCCCTTAGTGCTCTTAATTCTTCACCAACTTTGCATGGTAGTTTATGAATGTGTATATATATATTTTTTATAAAATATATACGCATATTGTTATTTTTTTCCTTATCTATCTTGTCTACATTTTTTTTTAGGTATTGGAGACATCCTTGTTCCTAACGAAGAATCGTCGAGCCAGACTGTAGCGCCGCTTATGGACATTTCTTCTTCTTTCACGGATGTCTTTGTGAAAGCAACCGCGTCCGCGTTGAAGGCAGCTTTTGAAGGCCTAGATGCCTCTACTATTGTGGAACCTCAACACCAGGAAGCTCTAAGGAAATTAATTTTGATGTTACCTTCTATACCGGAGGTTGATCGCGTCCGCGACACCTTGGGGAAGATTGTTTCTATTTCCACAGAAATGCAGGATACCAATGGAGTAATTAATTCTGCATCGGGGAATCGAGCTGAAGCTATCGCCAAAGCAGACAGTATGGCTGCATCACTTGAGAGCGTCTTAAAAGACGCATCTAATGAGTTATTATCTGAGACGGAGCTGCAGGCTGAGAGGAAGAAGCTTATGGACTCCCTCTCGGCTAGGCTGGATGAAGTCACCAGTGCATTCCATGAAGGTGAAGCCAAAATTGCACGTCTAAACTCGTTGCAGTTGGAGAAGCAGTCTGAAGCCAGGAAGCTTCGTGATGATCTGCACGAGACTAACTCCAAGGCTGCTCAAGAAATGGAGATTCTGAAGAAAAAGACAACAACATTGAGTATTGAGGTTGTCTCGCTCTTCGAGACTTTGAAGAACTGGTCCGTGATGTGAAGCATTCAGCTCGTGCATGATATTTCCGTTTGATCCATCCGATTTGGATACTTAGCCTTTTGATTCCCTTTAAGCAGGTTTTACTGCTCATGTAATAAATTCTAGACGGTCAATTTGTTTGAACTTGCACGTTTTTTAAATTCCCAAGAATATTTTTGATTTACTACTATATATATCGGCTGAGAGACTCGTCCTGATATTGAAGCTATTTCATTTATGTATGCCTCCAAATGTTATGACTACAGTTATTTTTTTTTTTATATACAGTTGCACCCGTAAATACAGAGTATGTATCTTCTGTATGCCCCAGATTATGTTCCACGTGAGTATGATGATTTTTTTTTTTAGTAATTTACTTGCGAGTTTATTGGACTATTTATTTTGTGCCGCAGTTTAGACTCGGGCAGTATTTATTTTGGTCGCAGTTTAGACTCGTAAGTTTATCGGAGTTTTTATTTTGTGGCGCAGTTTAAACTCGTAAGTTTATCGGAGTTTTTATTTTGTGGCGCAGTTTAGACTCGTAAGTTTATCGGAGTATTTATTTATATATATTTTATATTCTCCCTTTTTTTTTTTTTTGCACTATTTTTTTTTTGCGCCCCAGTTTATACTCATGAAGGTGTGGAGTTCTTTTTTTTTTTGATGCTTACGCATAATAACGTTTAAGGAATTTCCCATTCACCGGCGATGGCGAGTATTTACCATCCGGTGATATTATTTTATATGCGCCGCTAGAATAAACTTCTTTTACGACGTATGGACCCTCCCATTTAGGTTCAAATTTTCCTTTCATCCTCCGAGTAATATTCATAGGGCGGATAACCGCGAGAACTAGGTCTCCTTGTTTAAACGACCTCCGCTTAACACGTTTATCAAAGGCTCGCGACATTCTGGCCTGATATGCCTCAAGATTTTGTAAAGCTTGAAGCCTTTTGCCTTCAAGTCTTTCTAGTTCATCAAGACGTAATTGTGTTGATTTTTCCTCTGATAACTTTTCATGAGTTGCCACCCTTAATGAAGTAATTTGGACTTCCAAAGGTAAAACCGCTTCTCCTCCGAATACGAGGGAATAAGGCGTCATTCCTGTTGGCGTGCGTGTCGTGGTTCTATAAGCCCACAAGGCTTCAAGAAGTTTTTCATGCCACTCGCGTTTATTTTTTGATACAACTTTTTTTAACAATTTACAAAGAGTTTTATTGAAAGCCTCTGCTTGTCCGTTAGCGGCCGGATTATAGGCAGTAGAATAAGAATGAGTTATTTTGAATTTTGAGCATAACTTATCTACCTGTTTGTTTTTAAAAGGGGTTCCATTATCAGACATTATCCGAGCAGGAACACCGAAGCGATATATGAGTTGTGTTCTTATAAAATGTTCGACATTTTCCGCTTTATCCTCCTTTAGTGGTGTAAGTTCAGCCCACTTAGAAAAATAATCAGTTGCGGCTAAAATAAATTTATGACCTTTGGATGATGGTGGGTGAATTGGCCCTACTATATCCATCCCCCACATTTCAAAAGGCCAAGATATATTGGTCGCATGAAGTGGTTCATGCGGCACATGTATAAAATCACCATGCACTTGACATTCATGGCATTTCTTTGAAAACTTAGCGGCATCTTCGAACATAGTGGGCCAATAATAACCCAAGCGCCTTAGTTGATAATGTAATTTAGGACCCGATTGGTGTGAGCCACATATTCCGGCATGCACCTCCTTTAAGGCTTCCATAGCCTCATTTCCATTAAGGCAACGCAATAAGACGCCATCATAAGATCTTCTATAAAGTGTGTCATTTATGCATGTATAATGTATTGATCTCTTGCGGATACGAGATCTTTCACTAGCATCCAATGGTAAATAACCATGAAGTAAATATTCTAGGAATGGTGATCTCCAATCCCCCACCTCAATTTCATATACATCGGTAGTCATTGTTGAAGATACAATTGTTTCTTCTTCCTCTTCTTCAGCGAGGATCGGAAGAATTCTCCTTTCCTCAACATGAACATCCATTTCTTGATGAGAGGATAGTGACATGCTGGCAGCTAAACTAGCTAAAGCGTCTGCCTTGCCATTTTGACTTCTAACAATATGCTGAATGTTTATATCCGCAAATGTAGACATGAGCATTTTTGCTCTTCTAAAATATGGCATTAATTCCTCTTTCTTAACCATGTAGATTCCCAATAACTGATTGATTATCAGCTGGGAGTCACCATATACAGTGAGTGAGTCTAACCCCATATTTAGAGCCAACTCAAGCCCGATTATCAAAGCTTCATACTCTGCCGAATTATTTGAAACAGCTGATGTTAAGGTAAATGAATATGGGATTATGGCTTCACTTGGTGTAACGAAGACGACTCCAGCACCTGCCCCTGATTCTCGACAGGCACCATCAAAATACATTTCCCATATTGAGCTAACGACGTCCGTGATGAATACTTCTTCATCTGGAAGGTCGTCATCGATTGGGAAATCATCTGGAATTGGATGTGCAGCTAGAAAATTAGCTAAAGCCTGACCTTTTACAGCCTTTTGTGGCACAAATTTAATATCAAACTGTGATAGGACCATTGCCCATTTGGCCAACCTTCCTGAAAGTACCATTTTATTAAGAATGTACCTAAGAGGGTCTGCTCTTGATACAAGGTGTACGGTATGTTCTAACATGTAGTGGCGTAATTTTTGTGCCGCAAATACTAATGCTAAACATATTTTTTCCATGTCAGGATAATTACACTCAGCCCCTACAAGGGTGCGGCTAAGATAATATAGTGCCATTTCTTTACCCTCGTCATTATTTTGTGCTAATAAGGCACCTAACGATGCAGGCATGGCCGCTGTATATAAGATTAGTGGTCGATCCTTGACTGGTGCACCTAAAACTGGTGGATTTATTAAGTATTTTTTAATTTCCAAGAACGCGTTTTGGCACGATTGATCCCATTCAAAAGGGATACCCTTTTTCATAAGGTGTGAGAAAGGTTTACATCTCCCTGATAAATTAGAGATGAACCTCCTAATATATGCTAAATGCCCTTGGAAGCTTTTCAACTTGTGTAGGTTTATGGGGGGTGGCATTTTGACGATCGCTTGTATTTTACTTGGATCTATTTGAATACCGTTCTTTGTAACCACAAAACCAAGAAATTTTCCGGAGGAAACTCCGAACGCGCATTTCATTGGATTCATTTTTAAATTATGTTGTCTGAGGCGTTCGAAAACAATTTCAAGATGTTTTAAATGATCTTGTTCATGCTTTGACTTTACCACTATGTCATCTATATAACATTCAACAATATCATACAACAATCCGTCTAGGATAATTGTCATGGCTCGCTGGTATGTTGCCCCGGCATTTTTTAATCCGAAAGGCATAACTTTATAGCAATATATACCCTTAGGTGTGCGGAATGCTGTTAATTCTTCATCTTCTGGCGCCATTTTTATTTGATTGTAACCGGAATAACCATCCATGAAAGAAAATATTTCATGCCCCATAGTGGCATCAACTAATATTTCAGAAATAGGTATTGGGAAATCGTATTTCGGACAAGCTTTATTCAAATCTCTGAAATCAACGCATACACGGGTTTGACCATTTTTCTTTTTAACAGGTACAATGCTAGAGACCCATGTAGGATATTTGACTTCTCTAATAAAACCTGCCACTATGAGTTTATCCACCTCAGCTTCTATTTTTGGAAGTACTTCGGGTCGATACTTTCTTTGTGCTTGTTTCACCGGCGCAACGTCGTCTTGTACGGCGAGGCGATGGACAGCGACTTCTGGGTCTAGTCCCGGCATTTCTTCATAAGTCCAAGCAAACACGTCTCTATTTGTAGAGAGAAATTTAGTGTACTTCTCTTTATTTTGGTTAGACAAATATTTGCTAATAAAAATTGGACGAGGATCATCAGTCGTACCAATATTATTTCCTCCAAGTCGTCGATGGTAGGTTGATTACCATCTTCCATTTCCGGTGACGCCTCGGTCATGTCTATTAATTCAGCTGAGGTCATGCAAACCTCATAACCTAGTCCATATCTTTTTTCTATCAAAGTTTGATCTTCATGCAGCGCCTTGAGCTGCGCCTGGGATATCGCCCTTTCGAATGGCGCGAGCTCGCCCCGGCCGTCGCATAAAGACGGGCCGGTGAAGATATCATATCTCATTTTCTGCATCATATACAAAACTCTGTTATCATACAAGGAAATAGGCAATGACTTGTCATCTTTATTCGACAAAGTGATTTGTGCCGCATGGATCCTTTTATTTTTATTTTGGCAGTGTAACTCCTTCTTAGCTTGTTCGATTTTATGTTGAACTAAAGGAGGTAGCGGCGTAGGAAATTTTGTACCTCTTTTAGGAGAAGACTTACTCACGACACGGAATATTGGGTCACCTTTCTTCCTCTGATTACTTGGTATATATTGATAGACTTTCTTGCTTGATGAGGATCTTGCGACATCTTGCGCTAAGCTGTTTGATTCAGGTCTAATGATTGCTTTTGGTTTGTGCACTTTTTCGACAGGCTCGAAATAAAACTTTGCGTCAGCATAGAAGGATTCAGCTATGGTGAATGGCCTCTTGTCCGCAAATATTCTTACTGTTTCTCCGGACTGGTCCATGTACTTAATGCATTGATGGAGTGTAGATGGCACGATTTGATTATCATGCAGCCATGGTCGACCCAACAAAGCATTATATGAAGTGGCGGCATCAATGACATGGAATGTCACATGTGTGCAAAGTGATTCCAAATTCAAAACTAAGGATATAGTGCCCATGGCTTCTTGACCTGATTGGTTAAATCCATGGATAACCACATTAGACCGACTCAAGTCCCCAGTGGAATATCCTATTCTTTTCAGAGTACGTAGTGGTAACAAATTTATGGCGGACCCACCATCGATCATTATGCGATTTGTGGGTGAATCATCGATTTCACCAAACATAAGGAGAGGCCTATTGTGTTTCTTTGAGCCTAGTAGGAGATCCTCATCGGTGAATGCAATATTCAACACATCATTTAATTCGGTTTCAGTTTGTGATACTTCCACTCGATAATCTTCCGGGAACGACAGTGCTGTAACTAATGCCTTGCGCAAATCAGAAGAAAGAGACAAAGCATCATACACAGAAAGCATAGCTGGTATTTTCTTCAAGTGCGAGATTACATCATACTTGACCGATACTTTAGCAGTAGGGTCAGTGGTTTCATTAGGAACTACATCTTTGTTCCTAGGCTCCTTTCTAGGTGGAGGATGTGGGTCAGCTAACTGGCGACCTGATCTAAGATGAACTTGATCAACTTCCGGCACTTCTTCTTCAGGGAAGTGAAGAGACTCGCTATCATCCTCGAAAACACCAATGGTCAGGACATCAAATTTTTGGGGAAGCCCTTTTAAACGCTTCGCCAAGCTCTCTGATATTCCCGGCCTAGAGCGCGGAACACTACTTTCTTTTTTCACTTGATGCTGGATGATGAGTCCAGGTTGCCGTCGTCCTCGATCTTGGGATCCTTGGGGCTTGATGGCGTGTAATCCTCCTCTACGGAGGATGTCTCTTCCGAGTTGACATCTGCACCGTCCTCCATATCCGAAGTGCGGTTCAACTCCTGACAATATCATAGGATTAATTTCTCCATGTGATATGAGCATATTTCTATCATAAGTTGGTCTCATATTTGAAGAGGCACAACTCACCATGTCATCTTGAAGGGTAGCCACGTTTGCTGTAGCAACCTTCTTTCCTTTCTTTAAGCTTTTAAGGAGGTCTGCATCAATTGTTCCCTCATCTATCATTTTCTGAATGATATTCTTGATCACAAAACAATCTTTGAGTGTGTGACCCAAAATGCGATGATATTCGCAGAAATTTGGATCATGGAACTTGTTAGCTTCCTCTGGTCGCTTCGAGCTTGGAAGATCAATAAGCTTCAGCTCTAGTAAACCAGCAAACAAATCACCAATCTCGTCCACAGGGAAAGAATATTCCCTGCTTTGACGCTCTGTAAGAGTCGGCCTCCTACGAACTGGTGCACCCGTGCGCTCTGTATCTCTTGCGCCAGATGCCCCGGGCTGGAATTGTGGTTTCATTGTTGTTGTTTCCATGACTTGCGCCGGCTTGGGCTTGGCGGGAAACTTGTCGCGCTGGACACTCTTCTCCACTGGCTTGTATACCGTCTTTGTCCGACGTGCAACCAGCTGCATAAAATTCTCAATATCTGTGGCTTTGGAGGCCAACTCTTCGAATGTAACGGGCCGCACACCCTGGAGATACACAGCCATATCAGGACGAAGATTATTCATACACATACGCACAGACTCACATTCTGTGATAGGTTGTGGGCAGTGCAGGCTTAGATTTCTCCATCTGTTAATAAAATCTGCTGCCTTCTCATTTATCCCTTGTTCTGTTTGAGTTAACTCTGTGATGCCCACTGTCCTCTGAGTGCTATAGAAGCGCTCAAGAAAAGAATCTTGCATTTGTTCCCAGGTCTTGATGGAACTTGGTGGTAACTTGCTGTACCAAGTAAAAGCAGGACCTGATAATGTTTGCACAAATTGTCGGAGGAGAAGTGCACCATTTTGAGCTGTGTCCTGACACGCTGCCAGGAAATGAGCTATGTGTTCATGTGGGGATCCACCACCACTAAACTTGCTGAATTGCGGTTGCCGGTAATTGGCAGGGAATGGAACAAGATCAACATCTGGCGGATACGGCTTAACATATCCCGGCCGCATGGAGTAGTGAGTTTGCATATATTGGGCCTTGACTCCTTCGGCTATCATTTTTTGAATAGCTTCAAGGTTTATTCCTGGCCCTCCTTGATTAGTATTATGACTACCGGAGGCATTTCTCTCGGCTTCACTACTTGTATTATCGGCTAAACGATTGCGTAAAGCAACCAACTCATCCTCTTTCTGCTGGAGTGCAGCTGTGAGTTGTTTTAGCTGTTCCTCCGCTGACCGACTTGTATTTGTCATGAGGACTTGTTCCGCCTGGGTTGTATCATCATTATGTTGTTGCTCTTCATAATAACTTAGCTCATTCTCAGACTCTTCTCGAGGATCCTCGCACCGAGGATTTTTAGACTCTGCACAACTTGAAGCATGTTCTTCATTACTCGAGTCTATTTGACTACGAGTTACAGGACGATGACCTGGTACAACATTTCTCTTGGCCTTCTTTCTCTTGAAATGTACCGATGTCGATGATGTTTCACTATTGGTGTCTGTTGTTTCCACGACACCGACCGGCAAACAATTAAATACTTCAAACGAGTTGCTTGAAGATCTCTTGCGAGCCGGCCATGGAGTGAGTCTTGGGGTAACCTTTCTTGGTGTATCCAGTGACTTCTTGCTTGCTTGTAAACCACTCCCTTCACTTGATGTTGGAGTATCTCTCCCTTGTATTCTACTGTATCCCGAGTCAGCGCGTACTGCCATTTCTCTTCTCTTGAGGGCAGCACGCCTTGCACTTGCACGACCAGCTTGGGTGACATATTCTCTCCGTTTGGGATTTTCTTTTACAAACTCTTCATACTCTGGCCATTTGGCAAGAGTCTGTGCGCCCCGCATGATTGCGCCGCCTTCATCATCTGCTGACAAGGAACAACCAGGCAACATGTTTTTCAATGTTTCACATATTTTCTCCGATAATATTTTGTGAAAATCCATGTGACGCCTTGCACGAATAACTGCATTGGTCTTCATATCTTTGTCTATCATGGAACCCATGACTTGCTGCCGTTGATTCCTTGCTTGGTTGGAATCAATTGCTGTTGGCATATCAACCCACGCCCTATGAGCTCGCTGCCGTCGGCGACGATGACGAACAGGGTCATGGGAAGCTTCAAATGATGGCCGTGGCATTGGCACTGATGATGATAGAGGATCTGTGATTGTGGCGGTCGGGTCAACATGGCCCGTCCTAATGTCACTCGGAGTGAGGTACACTCCCTTCCACATGAGCGAACGTTTGTTATTCGGCCCGGTGTATGTAGGGAAGAACTCGGGCGCATCAACCCGAAGTTGACCACGTGGTCGAGGAGATTCCGTCTCCTCTACCATCACACCTTTTCCTTTATCCGCCGCGGAAGCCTTACGACCTGCCCCCGGCGTGTTCGAAGTAGGCTTGTGTGAGCCTTCTCCGGTCGCCTCATGGACAACATTTGTCATGTATGACGTCGCTGGTGCACTCACTTTCAGTTTGGAAGGAGTGAGAGGCACTGCGACCTTGGTCGATGTAGACGAAGACACCTGTTCTCGTCTAGTTGGAGTAGCCGGAGCCGACATAGACCGTGTTGGCGAAGCGATTTTTAGCGGAGCTGCTCTCTTTGCAAGAACAGGCCACTCCTCAAGTGATGTGCCATGGAACTTGACCGGAGCTTCCTGGATTCTAGGCTTAACATAAGCAGCCTTTGTGAAACCAGGAGGAACCGAGTTAGACGGTGCAGCCTTGTGCACACTCACGTGTTGATCATATGCGGCTTCTTTTGCAGCTTTTGCTGCAGCCCGCATCCTCCTTTTGGCTGATTTGGACATCACTTGGACAAAACCATCCTTAGGAGTAGATGATACCTCCTTTTCTTTCTCAGGTTCAGTTGGTGATGCGGCCGTGGTCTTCCAGCTTTCACTCACCGAAGTCACGAGCGGACCAATTGGCACATCGAGCCAAAGGTCGCCGAAACGGAGAGTCACAAACTGTTGCACTTGTCCCTCCATACCTTCATATAAATCAAGAAAACCATATATTAGTTTTCTTGTATATATCTTTTTTTTTTGCTTTATTTATTTTACAAAGTCATATGTTTGTAATCCTATGTTGGAATTCGAAGATGAGGGGAGAAATATGTCCCACCGGGCGTGCCAGAATCTGATGACGGGAAAATGGGGCGATCGAAATAATACGATACGATTCGCGTCCACGTCATAGAGACAGATAGAATATAATTTGAATTTAAAATTGTGCGTACGTAAATGAGACAAATATCAAGTATTGCGAGTACATACTTCCGGAACTCTTACATTTTCATAAAAGAACCGTTAATTACATCTCCGAAGAGAAAACCCCTGATTAAGAATTCCAACTTTCTAATATAAAGGATTACAACATATGTCACTAATACAAAATGAAGATTAAACTACGAAGTCCTCCTTGCCGTCGTCGACGCCATCATGCTTGAGGGAGCACGTAATTCTTGAACATATATTTTTACTTGCACTAGTATTATCCGTACAAGAATTTTGCATACATCGGATACTTAATTTATTCAGTCGGCTCGACATATGGTATATTGTCGATTATTTGTGGATTGTTTCATTTTACTTAGCCGAATTATAGCATCCGAATGGTGCATGGAATTTTAGCCATAGGCCATGTACGTGCATTTCTCTACATGCATGCAATAACAAGTACATGCATCTAGATATATTTATTTTATTTTTAGTACTAGTTGATGTAGTACTAGTTTATCTTAGAGGAAATTTGAACTTTGAACTGTTTGCATGGCACGGAGCATGCCTTTTAATTTTGGATGAAAATATGTATCATGCAAGTTAATTGACCATATTTTGGATTAACGTGCAAGTGTTTTTCCATGATTTTTTGTTGAGAATAATTTTATCCTATATTTTATATATGCTTATGAGACATGAGATTTTTTCTTAAATTTAGCTTCACTTGTATTACTACTATCATCGCATAGCAATGCCTGCGAGAAGCGTAACCAAGATGAAGGTTTATTTTCTTCATGTTTGTATTACTACTAGCGTGGTATAAAATACCCGTAGCATAACCGAACAAGAAGTGTATTTTTTTTTTATGACTTGATTTAGCTTAACAGTATGATGATTTTCTTCTCATTTTTCACCCCGGTCATGTCCATTTTAAGGACCGGTCCAAGAAAATTTCATATGCATTTTGTCCTTAGTCTATTCTCTAGATTTGTATCCGCGTATAGGGACCGAACCAAGGAACGAGGCTTGCGCACACGTTTCATCCTGATTTGTATCGCTAAAGGGACCGAATCAAGAGTGAAAATACTAAGAACAAAATATATTCTCTTGGTTTGTACCATGATGGCCTAACCAAGATGACACTTTATATGAGATGAACATACTCCTTGATTTGTACCGCAATGGCCGAATCAAGAGAATAAACTTAGTAGATGGATGAATTCTCTATGATTTTTTAACATGATGCCAAAGCCAAGTTGACATTTTTTTGTAGGAAATATGCAGCAAGCTCTTTGATTTGTACCTCAATGGCCGAATCAAAGGCATGAGTTTGATAGATAGAAGAAAATATCTTTGATTTGTACCCATGGCCAAACTCAAAGAACGAATTTAAAGAACTTGAACTTAACTCCTTGATTTGTACCACAATGGCCAAAACAAGGGCATGAGTTCTAGCATGTAGATGAAAACTCTCTGATTTGTACCAATGGCCAAATCAAAGGATGAATTTAGAGAACATGAACTTACCTCCTTGACTTGTACCAGAATGGCCAAGAACAAGGACATGAGTTCTAGCATGTAGATGAAAACTCTATGATTTGTACCAATGGCCAAATCAAAGATTAAGAGAGAAGAGAGAAGAAGAAAGCTCTTTGGTTTGTACCCATGGCCAAACCAAATGCTAGAGGAAAGCCATGAATTAATCCCACCTTGAATGATGCGGGTGCTTTCTCCTTGTTTGTTCTTCTCTTCTTGATTTGTGGGGGTACGATCTCTGTTTGTGGAGATGGGACTTACCAGCAGCGGAGCAGCGGTGGATGAGTTTTTGTGTGTGTCTGTGAAAAAAAAGCGATGAATGAGCCAGCGATCCCTCTGCAGCGATGTGTGCTGGCCCTTTATATAGCGGCCGCGAGCGACGCGCAACGCGCGCACGTATGGCCATCGTGGGGAGGAGCGTGGGCGTGTGGGCGGTTGCAAGCTGGACGTTCCAATTTTCCTCCCGCAACCTGTTTCTTTTTTTCTTTTCTTTTGCAGATAGAACGACTATGCACGCGTATGGGCTAATGGGCTGGATAATTAACCTATCATTAGTTGGTAATCTTGCCGGCTAATCCATGCATGATCATACATGCACGTTGGTCTTGGACCAGGCCTAGTTCATGGATATGGACTTTAATCACATGCCCGTACGCAAACATGCAAAATTTATTCGGTCACATGCATGTCATACATTGTGTGGCTAATTCATCATTAATCGGTAATCCGGCCGCCTAATCCATGCATGCACGTAGAATGGCTATGTGGACTGTGTGTTGTAGGTCTGGGCTAGCTAAAATATCAAAATTTAGTAGCTATTATTCCCCCGGGTATACATATATTAATTTATATTCTTTTTATTTCTAATGAAATAGTATCTTTTTTATTAAGTACAATTATATTTATAAGTTGTCGGAATAAAGTCGAGTTTTATCCGCGGTTAAAGTTTTAGTGGTCAATCGCGACATTGTAAGTTTTGGTCGATATTTTGACAAATCTCGTCGGACCAAAATTATATTTTGATAATTAAATATTTCATTGTTTTATCGTATTTCATAATCGATAATCGGTTTACATAATTTGCGACAAAATCGATGCCAACAGCAACTGCCTTCAAAAGAACCTCTTTTCCTCCATAGGAGAGTAGTTTTTCTTTGTACCCTCTCAGCCTTTTAACTACTCTCTCGATAATATGGACAAAACAATCTGTACGGTCCACACCTACTTGGGTAGGTAATCCCAAATAAGTATCAGTAATGGCTTCTGTAAGAATATTCAATTCCAGACAAATAGCTTCTCTTGTCTCAACCAGCGTGCATGGACTAAAGAAAATACTGGATTTTGATTCGCTTACCAACTGTCCTGATGAACAACAAAGCATGTAGAATATCTCTGACAGTTCTTGCATTTGCGATATCAGCCTTCATTAATATTAGAGAATCATCCGCAAAAAGGAGATGAGATACCCTCGGTGCATTCCTACACACTTGCACCCCAATTAAATCTCCTCTATCTTCCGCATCTTGAAGTAGATTGGTTAGAGCTTCCGCACATAATAAAAATAAGTACGGGAAAGGGGATCTCCCTGTCTTAAACCCCTAGAGGGCACGAAACCATCCGTTTCCTGGCCATTAAACCGCACGAGTTAAAAGGTTTGCCTTTATATTGATGGAGCAAACCGGAAGCACGAGGCCTAAAAGAAAAAAAGATACAACACGAGTCGACGGCCATGTTGCCCTAGCAACCAAAACCGACACTACCACGACGGAGTCAACCTCACGCAAGACGGAGCCCGAAGCCGCCGCTCCGACATCCACGCCAGCCCCAGGACCGCGCACCACCTAGCCGATGACGAAAGAGTCGCCGCCGCCAATCCCCAGCACCCCACAGCTCCCTCTGGCCAGCGTAACATCCAAGGCGAGGCCCCAAGAGGGAAGCGACGCAGGAGCGCCGCCCTCGCCCGATCCCACGAGGGATCTAGGGTTCCCCCGGAGAACCCGACGCGGAGAGGCGAGGAAACACCGCCCCAACGACGCCTTCAAGAAGGGCACAACGCCCGGAGGCGTCGCCATCGTCGGCCTCGGTAGAACACCGAGGCAGTGCTTTCGCCCGGCGATGTGTCGCAACCCCCACGAACCGCCCGACAGGGACCGGCCAGACCGCCAACATCAACTCTGCATGCCGCAACACCCGCGACACCTCCTACCACGGGCAGCACCATGTCGACCACAAACCAGCCGTAGTCGCAGCTCCGGGGCTGCCGCCCCGGCTTGCTCCTCCCCGGACCAGCACCACCGACAGCCACACCACCCACCGGAGAGGGGCTCGAATACCGTTAATCCCAAGGTCGGAGCACCGCACCACGCGGAGGCACCGGACAGAGAGTACGGTGACTCCTAACACCATGCTGGCAGAAGCTCCAACACCACCATCCACCGGCCACCACGCCACCACCGAGCATCCCCGCTGTCGCAACCAAGCCCTCCCGCAACACCACACTCCCGACCCCCGGCAACCACCTCCCTGGCCGAGCTCCACCATGTCCGAGCGAACAGACGCATCACCGTACCACCACGCCACGCACCATCCCCGTGCCGTCGCAGCCGCGCCCAACATGGCCCCCACGCCTAGCAGCAGCACCGGGGCCGCCCTGCTGCAGCCAACCGCCGCCATGGCCGTTCGGGACCGACGAGCCTAGATCGGGCCCGCCAAGCCCATCTGGCGCAGAGGCCAGCAGCCCCACGCCGGCCATGGCGCCCTGCAGCTCCACCACGGCCAGCAGCTCCACGCCGGCCACCCCTTCGCCCGAGCCCGCCGGCTCAGCATCCGCATCCATGGCCGCCGCTGCCCCCGGTCCAGCCCTCCAACGCGCGCGAGAACAAGGACCACCCCTTCGACCACCTTTGGCAGCGGGCAGAGGGTGCCGCCACCGCCGCGGACAAGGCCGGCGATTCCTTTGTTCTGTTATCGTTTTGACTGCATGACATATTTTCATTCTGCGGAAAACAGAAAAAAAAAAAAAAAAGGACATACCTAGCTGTCTCTAGAGCGTAGTCTGTGACATTTAGCCGCCCGTACGTAGTGGTACATTACGAAATTATTATTACGACGACAAGTTTCACATTAATTAGGGAGTACCGATCAAGCTAGAGCTTCTGTCCAACCAATTTTTATGGACCACTCGTTGAAGGTCGACTGAACCAAAGGTCTCGGTCAGCCCCGCTCCCACGCAGCACATTTCAGGCCTAGTCACTGTCGCTTAAAGGTACTACTTTTACAATGTCGTCGCCATCTCCCCCTTGCGGCGCCCCCATATTTCTCCTTGTCGACACCGCTCCTATGTCCATAGAGGCCCTGTCCTTTAGGATCAACACCACATGATTTACTTGTGCTACCAATTATGGCAGATAAGGTTCAATGATGCACCCCTATCTGTTTTATTTTTAAAAAGAAATGTACAGCATAAAATGTTTCAGGGCACCTCCAGCCGTGTCGCCCCCCATGGCTCACAACGCCGTTGTTTTGGTGCCGCCGCGGCGCCAAACGGCGCTAATCTGGAACCTGGGGGGCATGGTTCCCAGTCGCACTGCAGCCCAAGTCTCGGCCCAAATTAATTCAAATTCATAGATTCGACGCAAATTCATGGATTCGACGACTTTTTGATAGAAATTTAACTAAAACATAAAAAAAACATAAAAAGGCCCTAACTACGTCTACTGTAGGCCGAGGCTCGCCGCGATCGCCTGGCTGTAGTCGTAGTCGTCCCCGCCGTCGTCGTCGTCGTCCGAGCCGTTGGCGTCCCACCTGCTCGTGCCTGCGCCGGGGTCACGGCAATGCGGGTCGCTCGGTCCTGCGCCGGCGTCACCCCACCTGCTCACCGCCAGAGCGCGCTGGAACTCGGCTTCGTCCTCGCTGTCGGGGTCGAGGACGACGTAGGGGACATCCTTTGGCTATGGAGGGGGAGGGACGCGGCGGCGGGCCGCATTGGCAGCGGCTTCCTGCTCGCGCTGCGCCTTCCGCTGCTCCGCCTCGGCGAGGAGCCGGCGTTGTAGCTCCAGCTCCTCCTCGGTGTTGTCGCGCAGGCTCCAGTCGGCGGCGACGTCGCCAGGGACCGGCTAGAGGGTGTTGAGCGAGAGCTCCTCCGCGGCCTTCATGTCCGGCACTCGTCGTCCTCATCGCCCTCCGCCGGCTCCGTCTTCGGGCGCACGACGCTCTCGAAGTCTGCGGCGAGTCGCTGGCGCGGCTCGCCGATGCGCAGGGCGCCGCCGCTGGGCCTGGGGGCAGGGCGTCCGGAGTTGAAGAGGGGAGGGGTGAGGGAAAGAGATGCCGCGCCGGAGGAGGACGAGGTGGCCGACGAGGATCCGCCCATCTGCCGCGCTGCCCACGAGGGGTGCGGGCGGGGCGGCATCTGCAGCCGGGGATCGTTGCCGGCGTCGATGTAGTTCAGCACCCACTCGAGTGTGCGGTGCTGGCCTCCCCACCACCGTTTGCGGCAGATGTCGTTGGCGTGGCCCTCGACAGGGTCGTTGTTGCCCTCGGCGGCGACGTCCACGTCGTGGTGGCGTTGCAGCTGCTGCCACCAGAAGGCGTCGTTGTCGTGCGGCCTCCAGCGCAGCTGCCCGGCCTCGTCCGGCGTCAGCCCTCGACGAACATCGTCGACGGCTTGCCTGAACTCCGCGTCGATGCAGGGGATGGGGGCACGGGGACCTCGCCGACGCTGAGTTGCCACCGTGGTTGTCCGGCGGCGGAGCTTGGGACGCGCATATCGGGCGGGCACGGATAGCCCGCCCGATACAGCGCCCACGCCTCGTACGTGCAAAGGTGGAGGCGGCGCAGCCGTTGCCGCGGCGGCTTCATCGTAACTGGCCATCTCCGGCGAGGAGGGAAGAATGGGGAGAGCGGCGAGGAGGAAGAATGGGGAGAGTGGCGAGCTGGGAAGAATGGGGAGAGCGGCGAGGGGCGGCCTTTTGTAGCCCTGGCGGGGCATTTACTGGGCCGCGTGCCATCGCTGCCGTCCGCCACGCCATTACTCCGGCAGCCTTTAACGGGCGCATGCACTGGCCGCCCGACACGCCATAAACGCCGACAGCCTTTGACCGACGCGGTAGCCGAGAAGAAGCTCACGGGCGGGGCTGTTCTCGCGGTTTTCCCACGCGTCGCTGACAGCGCTGGCCCGCGTGGGCTGCCCCGCTATTTCGCCCTCCAGGCCAAACCCAGCGGGCTGGGTTTCGCCTGGGTGCCACGGCGCGAAATAGCGCCAAAACGGCGCTATTTGGGCTTCTGGGGCCGCCTGGTGCAAAAACGGCGCTTTTCGGCGCTTTCGCCGCTAAAAAGGCCGCTTGGGGGCTCTGGCGGGTCGACTGGAGATGCCCTTAGCTTTATTGTTGTCAGCATCAAATCTTAATCAAAATCTTTTAGGAAAAGGGATGAATTTAACTCGGTAGCTCATGGGCTACCCTGTTACCAAAACGGTTCAGGTTAGAGGACACTGTAAAAGCAGGGAGCGGATTGAGGAGGGATTTTTTTTTATCTCCGCAACTGTTCTTGCAGTGACAGATTTCAAATCTTAGATTTGCTTGCACCTTGCCATGCATGGTCCATCGGGTTATATGCATGCAGCCCCAAAAGTAGAGGCCCTCTAGGCCTAAAGCCTGAACACGGCCGGACAGCGAAGCCCTCAATTCCTATATTTTTAACGATTTTGTGTACCAGGCATTTGCGCTTCAGTTTTTTTTTTTTTTTTTTTGCCGCTGAAAACTTTGCTCTACGATCGAGTTTAAATCGAAAGATTTGCATGTTTTTATTGTCGTATGACTCTTTGGTTTAAGAAGGCTGCATGAAGTTTCACGAGATGTTCCATGAAAAACATAAGGGCCCGTTTGGGAGCATCTTTTTTTTGAAGTATTCTAAGAATACTTCAGTTTTCAAAGATATTGAAGTATTGAAAATTTTGACGTGTTTGGATGTACTGAATATTGTGGTTTTGAAAACTGAAGTATATGTGAATACTTCATTTTTTTTTGCCTAAACGGAAACTTTAGTCCTCACCTGTTTTTTCCTAAACTGAAGTATTCCTCAATAAAGTATTCGCTTGCCCGGTAACGAACTACTTCAGTTTTGTAATATTGTGGTTTCACAAATACTGAGCTGCCAAACTAAGCCTAAATCTGTTATACGTGAGAAGTCACTCACCCCGACCCGTACTCGTTTTTCGTTCATCCATGTTCCGCCGCCGGCTAGGAATAAAGGCTCCGCCTCCACTTTCTCCTCCTCCATAGTCGATTCCCCTACTTCGGTCCGTTTCGCCGGCGTTAGGAGGGATAGGAACCCGATGTGAGTTGAGTTTTTAGGTAAACTAGGATTTTTAGTAGGTTAGGATTCTGTTAGGCGTCTTCTTCGTCAATGGACATGACATCGTCTGCAATAGAAGATCTTTGGCCCACTTTTTAACGGCGAGATCTCCTTCCCGATGTTAATGATGGTGTTGGAAGATTCAATTTTTCTAGTATGGTCCTTCTTCGACATATCGGTTTTGGATCTTTTCTCGTGGTTGCCGCGAGGAGTTTGTCTCGACTGCTACGTCCTCGACAATGTCGACAATGTTGTGTTTACTATATGTATTGCTAAGTTCTTGGACGTACGAGAGAAATGTGATTTTAGTGTGTCCACGAAAAGCTAACGTGTTGGCAATGCTCTTTTTTCCCCTAAGTTCCACGAGATGTCAACTTTTTTTTTTTTTTTTTTTTTGAGAAAATGTCAACTATTAGGATGAGCAAGCTGCAAGCCACGCCTCACATCAGTACCGCAAACTCGTCCTAGACCTTAGAAATTAGCGTTACAACCAAGATGGATCGGTCAGAAATAGCTTGCCAGGCCCACGAACAACGGAAGCATCACCGTTAATTCACTGCCGACGAGCCAGTCGCCGGTATGCTCGACGTCACCGCACACATTTGCCGTCCGCCCGAATCTCAGAACAGAGGGTCTACTCTGTGACGCACCTGAACCAGAAAAGGAAAACAGAAATTTCACAACAAATTACGTCCAAGCCGTTGAGGCCGTAAACTGGTCGGGACTGACCTGAACGGGGCGGTAAACCGGCGCGGCTCCCGGCGAGCTGGCGTCGGCCCAGGTGTCGGGCCGGTTCAACGGCACGTGCATGGCGTGCCACACGATGTAGCCGACGACGGCGATGGAGAGGAAGGCCAGGACCTTGACCGCCGAGAGCGGGAGCCGGCACGAACAGCACATTGTCCGGCGAGGCCTGCTGCCTGCATGGTGACCACCCACGCGGCGTTCGCCGTTCTCAGCTTTGCCTTAACTAGGACCGGTACCGGTTTCGTCTATATTTGGGGCGGGCATCTTATTTTAGACCGGTGTTACACGCAGGCGTTTCCGAAATACAAACTGTTGTTGTAAGTAGGGATGTATACGGATCGGATCGAATAATACTCTTTCTATATCATTTCCTATATTTCTTATCGCATAATGACCGTATGCGGAGTCAAATGCATATCATACCGAACTACGGATTCGAATCGGAAATTGATAGAAAATAGCGGATAAATACATGCAAACAAACACAATTCCACTATGCAGCAATATCGACAAACAACCGTCAAAACACATAAAACTACACATGGTGACAAATGTTCAGAATATTCTATATGCATGCATGCTCCTTGACTTCCTGTTGTTGGCGAAATGTGGCTTGCACATGCAGTTTTTTTTAACATGCAATTTTCATTCTCGTACAATTTGTAGAAAAACAATGTATAATTACCATTCACCTTAGCTTTATAAGTAGGTTATACAAGCTGGAGCAAGCAAGGTCCAATGTGAGAACATTTTATACTACTCAAATAAATAAAATTTATTAGCCTAACTATTTGAATTATCCTAATTGTGTATGTTGGATGATCCGCAAAAAATTGCCGATGATCCCCATCCATCGGATAATAGCAAATACCATATCCGCTAGATACCCGTGTAACCAAAATCATTATCTGCACCATATACGGAGGATTCTTATAATTACATACCGTATCCTTAAAAACAGATGTGGATCAGACCATTTACATCCCTAGTTGTAAATAAAAATAATGTATCAGCATCTCTGGGCCAAATCCCAAAGAGCAGGCCGTCCGAATGACAGATGGGTCGAGCGGGTGTACCCCCAAAGCCCAGGAAAAGAAGGCGTCAAAGCCGAAGCGCAACACGAGTGGTCAACCAACTGGGCTGCAGTCCCTTCTTTCCCTGGAAAAAAAAAACCAACTGGGCTGCAGTTACAGGGACCCTCTTTCTTACAATAAAGGTCCGCTTGGTTGATCTTATATTAATCCAAACCCGGTCTTAAATCAGGGACCATCGCAGGTCCGTTTTCCTTTTCCCCACCGACTGTGCTAGGAGCCGAGAAATACAGGGGTGGGAATATACGGGGGTTTAATTAAACGACTTGCCAAGGGTGACCTAAAAGAAAAAGGAAAAAAAAGGCCTGAGATGACAATCCAGAAAGCACAAGCTCGTGCAAAACAAGATATCTTTCTTCTCAGGTAGGTTAAGCAAAAGAGATGTCATCCAACAAATTATTGAAATACAAGTTGTTGACTGGCAGCTGCAACCAGGAATTCAGGATCATGCCCAGGACAAGTGGCCTATGAGTCCCAAACTCCCAACTCATCCACAAATGCAGCTATAAATCTAGGTTTTCTCCACAAGTTGGGTCTCAAACTTGCAAGAAACAACAATCGTTATCAACCTCCGAAATTGCCAATTTTCAGAAGCAGAAACACTGAGTACTGCAATAGCTTTCATCAGTATAACCAGCGGCCCTCAAAGCAGACTCGCCACATCAGAGATGAACTGCTACTGTTTTTACCATTGTTCATGATTCTAATAGACAACAGTTTCTTTCAAGTTTAATCAAACAAATAGTAGAGGAATTGTCATGGACACACAACAGTTAGGGATTTAAGGGAAGGAGGCATAGGCATTCAACTCCCAACTAACCTGAAGTTTCTCGCCTACAGAGCAACAAACCCCTGTGCACGCACCAGGAATTCAGGATCATGCCCAAGACATGGGTGACACAAATGCTCTGCTATTGCAGTCAAACTAATTAACCAGGAATTTTCCTCCAGATTCATCTTACCATTACAACAAATGACAATCCTAACAAACCTTCAGACCTCATCGTCGCACCAACCAACTTGCAT
>JAPCYS010002285.1:0-13663 GCA_028641055.1 Alopecurus myosuroides | reverse complement strand
TCAGTATTAACAGACACCGACACTATCTTAAGTGCAAAGTAGCTAGATCAGGAAAGGTCTAATATTACTATCTTGGTCATTGTTCACGGTTCCAGATGACAATTCTTAGGAGCTACCGATAAAGAGAGAAAGGATGGATCATGGACATACAACAGGGGGGTGAACAAGAAGAAGAGGGGGACAGGTATTGAACCCCCAACTAAATTAGCTGCTTAGGTTTGTCTAGTTAAGGAACCGCAATTGCTACCTAAATTTTCTGCCTCGACCAGAGGTCAAAAAAAATTTGATCTCTCTTTCTTCCACCTCTACTCTGAATCGCTCTCCATGCACAGAGCCTTCAGTCCTCTAGCCCTCTGCAGATTGATTGATTTTGCACATATCAGCGGCCGACTGACAGCGGCAGTCGATAAAAGTAAATTGAACCAGCAGCTACTGTGCATATAACATGCAAATGAATGAGATATGGGTTTACCTTTTTGGTGCTCTTCTTCTCCCTAACTTCATACCTCTCATGCGATAAATCAGACAGCCATGCTCCTGGGCACACCGTCTACAGCCATACACAACAATGACAAACAAAGCAAGAGGGTTAGCAAACGAGCATGATCAGGTGTGTCTTTCAAAAGAACAAAACTTCAGATGATGTTTTCTGAAAGAGAAGAGAACATTACAAGCAAGCACTTCTGCATCAGCTTCGGCCTCTTCTTGGGCCTCTGTGGGAGCTTGCAGCCCTTCATCGCCATAAAGTCCTCCTCTTTCTCCTTGTTCGACAAGGAGATGAAGAATCTTGGCAGAGCGGTGGTGCCCTTCTCTTCCATTCCACCATTGAACTCAAATCCGTTCCCCTCAAAGGTAAAAGGGGAACCCCTGGTGGAGTAGTAGCGGTCCTTCTCCGGCGAGAGCGATATGGACTGCCTGGCCTCACCCGCCAGGGCCTCCGATTTCCTGCTGACAGATATCATGTTGAGACATTTTGCACAACAACAAGAAAGGGGTTCTGCATGCACAGTGAAATTACCTTCGGTGAAGAGTGCTAGGGCGGCGCGGAGAACGAAACTGCGCAACATCGCCTCCAAGAAGTGGCCGGTTCACCCGGGGTATGGTGCGTCTGAGCGCCTCAGACCGAGCCGGCGACGGTGAGCCGTCGTCTCGCGACTTGACGCAGCGAAGCCGCTTCCGGCTGCCCCATTGCAGGAACAGGTTCGGCTCGCTGGAGGGCCTTGCTTCCTTGACCTCCAGATCCATCTATGTGCTGAAAAAACGAAGCCATCAGGCAGCAGTAAAAACGTTAACTGCAGATCGGAACGAACTTCCATCAGAAAAAGTAGCTAGAAGTGGGTAAGAGGACGAAGCGGCAGATCAGAATTTACTTCCTTCAGGAAAGGGACTAACAGTAGGTTGGAGAAGCAAACTGCAGATCAGGAGGGCGGATCTAGAGGGTGCGCGCACAGAAACTGTCGAGAGCAGTGGCTGGGTTTGACTAATCACTGGATGAAAGCAAGCTCATACTACCACAAAAGCAAAGATTGCGGAAGGGAAGGGGTGGAGGCGGCAGGGAACGGCGACGCGCACGAGCGGCGGAGCGGTTGGTTGGTGTCGGCGGCGGCGGCGGCAGCTGTGGAGCTTGAGGCGGCGGCGGTTTGAAGAAGATGGATTTCGGTTGTGGATGGAGAGCAGACTGAGCACGCAAGACTACACCGTTTGAGCACGCCTACAGGATTCGCCGCCGTGAGGATCCAGACTCAGGCGGAGGAGGAAAGGACACCAGCGATCTCACAGGGGAAAACACAAGAAAAATCAACCAAAATCCTAAACTGCGGCAAGGAGGGAGAGAGTGCTTACTGGCTTCGCTGCTCCACCGCTGATCTGCTCGGAGAAATTTGTTGGAGGGAACGGCGGCAGGTTGGAGCAGAGGGGAGTTTCTTGGGGTTGGGGGATGAGGCTGTTGCTTCCTGGGCTATGCGTTTTCTCGGCGAAAACCCAACCAGGTGGGGCGAGCAATCCACCCGCTCCCTTGTATACGGGGACGGGTCGTCTTTGCCCTTGGATGGGAAGCCTCTGGCCGTAGGATTGGATACGGACGGCCATGGTACAGGTAGTTTCGCTGTGCCCCGGCGTTTTGGCTTTGCCGCCTAGGGCTGGCTAGGTGGGTGTTGCGGCTACACACTTTTCCAAGATGAAATAGCCTACCTTTTTAAGTCGAAAAAACTCGTATTTGCATAATGGTCATGGTTCCAATCTTGGGAGCATCTCCAAGGACAGTGTACAAAATTGACCCTAATACTACACTGTCCATCAAGGAGCCGAACAACTCCATTTCTCCTGTTCCACAGCCACATCCTACATTGCTCTGACCCTAAATTACATAATGACATGCAATGTACTCCCTCCGTCCTAAATTAGTTGTCATGCATTTGTCAAAGTATTCTATGTACAAACTACACAAATCGAACTACACAAAATAGCAAAATATTCTATGTACAAATTACACAAATCGAACTAATTCCTAACTACTATTCCTCGTCGGAGATCATAATGATGCAACTCTCTATTTTTCATCTCGTATCAGATGTAACAAAAGATTAGACTTTTTCCTTCTCGCGAACCACGGGAGCGCCCAACGCCTAGAAGAACAAAAATCATTTCCAGAACAGGGTCTAGAGGCGCATTAAAAAGGGTTGCCCCGTTAAAATGACACTTAGGATTCTCCGAACGAAGGGAGTATACAATTGCGGCGCAGACCATTTTTTTTTTTTTTTTGAGAGACAGAATGGAGTTCTTCACGAAGTTCGAGAAAAATGAAAAATCGAAGTTTCTCTATAGGCTTGTGGTCGTTGGTAGCAAGGGCGGGCATCTCCACGTCATAGTCAGGGGAGGAGGATAAGTCCCAATCTCCGTCTTCCTCACCAGGGATACCCTCGAAGGACTCGAGGATGGCGCGGTTCTCCGCACAAGGGCGGCGTTTCCCTTCATCTTGATGATGAGGATGGCGTCCGCGGCTTCGTACGCGAGTTGTCACTTTGTCCCGCGGTGCTCCGCCCCCATAGCGAGGCAGAACTCCCGCACCTCTGTGAGGAATGCTTGTTGACGTGGACTACACGTTCGTTGGGAGACCCCAAGAGGAAGGTACGATGCCGCGTAGCAGTATTTTCTCCCAACTATGTGATACATCCCAAACATATCTACTTTTCTAATAACGTTTCTTACTTTTTTCCCTCTAATTTGCATGATTTGGATCAAACTAATACGGATTGACGCTGTTTTCAGTAGTATTACCCATGGTGTCCTTTTTTTCATAAATCAACTTTCCCGAAAAAAACCCAAAATTCACGAAAATTATTTTTCAGCGGAAGACTCCAGGATCCGTAATGGCTTATAGAGGGGGGTTTGGGGCCAACAGGGGCACCAGGCGCCCCCCCACTAGGTTGCGCCTACATGTCACGTGGCGGCCTGGGACCACTCCCATTTGGACTATAGATGACTTCGTCTCCGAGACGGAGAACCCTCGAAGGATTTTCCCAGATACAATTCACAGCTTCGCCGCCACCCGAAACCCTAGTTCAGGAGACACAAGTTCCTGTTCTGACACCCTGCCGGGACGGGGATTCCAGGGGGTCGTCGACATCGTCATCACCAACGTCTTTCCGTCAACCCCCCATGATTTCCTCTTCGATGTGTCATTAATTCCCTATTGTAGGTAGATGGGATGGTAGGGATTGGATGAGATTGATCATGTAATAGCTCATGAGATTGATAGAGCATGATGCCTAGTATCCACTATAGATGTTAATTATTATTGCTGCAACCTGGAATGCTTAATGCTTGTCACTTAGGGTCTGAGTGCCATGATTTCATATCTGAACATGTTATGTTTTCACAAATATAAATTTTGTTTTGGATCATATCTATGAGTTGCATGCACCTATTATTTTCAAGAACCCGAGACCCCAAGGTGACAGGTTGGGATATTAGAGGGGGTGAATTTTAGTTTGAGGAATACATGTACCCATTGAGTGTTAATGCTTTGATCTGGTACTTGGTGAAACAAGTACCTTAATTACCATTAGTTCCAAATTGGCCCCGTAGCAACAGGATGGTTGGCCAAAACATGTTGTGCAAGTTCTTATTGCAAACACGTACAACTATTTCCGTGATACATGCTTATGATTGTTAGTGACTTGGATGTTCTCTTATATATTTGTGCTTCCCTATGTTAAGTCTATTACATGGTTGACCTCATTAATGCAACACCCTTACTGCTGGGTTGCGCAACAGGAATTTAAACTTTCCGCCAAACTACTACGCAACAACCAAGATCTTGCTATACAGATACAAGTGAATATAAATTCCAAGATCTAGTTTCGAGATCGTGTACCAAACACCCTTGAAGCGGAAGAGGTGTTGATGGCGATGTGGATGAAGCATGTAGCCCATATCCAGCACCTTGATCCAGCAGATTTAGGTCTCACGTGCTACCCTTCTGAGAGTATGGACGCATACGTCGAGGCAAATTCTGTAGCGCTTCGTCGTCTAGGACTTGGCGTTATAGGTCTATATGAAGGTGGAGTTCTCAACACATGAGAGAGAGAATATTTAGAAGCTAGGTTTAATCGGGAGAGGATCACCTCATCCTAATTAGAAGAAGCCCTAATTCTATAGAGGAAGCTCTGATCCAATTAGAGGAGACTCTAATCCCGATTAGAAGATCTCTAAACCAATTAGAAGGTTCTAATTAGATTTCTCTAATTAGTCTTTCTAATTATTAGAAAGGTTCTAATCCTATTAGAAGTGTCCTAATTAGAAGCTCTAATTAGTTCTTCTAATTATTAGAGAAGTCGCTAATTCAATTAGAAGTGGTCTAATTAGAAGCTCTAATTAGTCATCTAATTCTTCTATAGAAAGAGAAAGACCAAAAGGCTCAATTGTGTGTCTAAAAGAGAGGAGGGGTGGGGATTATATAGTGGGTCAAGGGAGGAGACTTGCCAAAGGAAGGGGGTCGGTTTCCCCTTCCTTTACTTGGCCGCACCATCCTACTAGGAGGAGTCGAATTGGACTCCCTTGTGGAGTCCAATCCCACCTCCTTTTTTTCTTTTCCTTTTTTTCTTTTTTCCCTCTTATTTATTTATACAATAAATTCAGGAAAATACTTATGGAAACCTCGTGCATTTTGTGAGACCATGGGCCCCATCTGGCATTCCCTAAAATTAGGTTTTCCACATAGGGGGAAATCTACCCCCTCCAGCACTGCTTCCATATAAGGAAAGTCCCCCGGAACTTTTCCGGAACCCTGTTACCCCTATAGATAAATTCATCGATATTATCCAACAATGTCAGAAACATATTCCCGACATCTCTGGACATCTCATATCCTCCATTATATCGCATATAACATTCTACCTACACTGACATTATTTCTATCCTATGGGAATTTTCCCGAAATGACTCCGATTGACACCAGACTTTTTTCTGTGATATCGTAATGACATCGACCATTACCTATAGATGTTAGAAACATATTTCCAACATCTCTGGACATCTCATGTCCTCCGTAATCTCTTGAATATTTATTCTATCACGTCGGAGTTACTCGAATGATACCCTACTCTCCTCTGAACCAATCCAATGCAAACACACTTTGACGCCTTAACTATGTGACCCCTACAGGTTCGATAACTAGTACACATGATTGGAAAAAATATTCCCAACCAATAATCAACATCGGGACCGTGGACGTCCATATTGACACCTACAATTTATACGAAGAAAATTGTTGAACCTATTGCTTATTAAGTAAGTTCCTATTATTTCGTGATACCAATCAATACCTCGGGATGAGATAAATGATAAGCCCGTGATTAAACTCTTTAATCACCTTATCACATTATTTCCGATATCTGGTATGATTCCTTTTACTCATTACTGTGACATGGTATACCCATGATTAGTGTCATGTCCTTGTCTGCGCAGACTTATTTACCGATACTATTGCACCTAGTGGATCTTGGATGTATATCTATATTAACTAGAGGAATAATTCCCAATCTTGAACTATCACAATGAATGATAACTCTCGTGACCACCCAGTGTCAGCCTTTTTTATCACCCAGTTTATGTTGTGATACTTAACTATACCATAATGATCCTTACGGTAAACATCATTGAATATTCTAATGTTATTTAGCAAAACTAATCTCGTAGTATCTCAACTACTTGGGTCTACCCAGCCACAAAGTTGAAACAACAATGTGCTCCCATTAATATTGACATAACAAATGTCCATGACTAGGAAAACGTGGTCATCTAATGTTAACGAGTTTGTCTATGAGACATGAAAAAGGGTTATAATGGTGTGTTTAGTTTCTACACGTGTGTCTAGGTTTTTCTATGAATATCATATTCAGTGACCATAGTAGTTATAGCGTAAAAACGTAATGCATTAATCATGAAACTGATATATTTTATTGTCTCTTGGGCATACATCCAACAGTCTCCCACTTGCACAGGAAACAATAAGATTTGATTTCTTATCTCAACACCCAATGGCATTGCGGTGTTGATTGTGGTGTAGAATATGTCCTTACATCTGAAACTTCATGTCCATGTAATTTTCATATCTTGGAGATTCACTTGTCCCTTTGATCACAAATGATTCTTGAGGTTTTAAATGTTTGGTTCTTTAACTAAGATGGCAGTCTGTTGTCCACAACATTGCTGCACCTTTTCTAAAGTACCCTATCTAGTTCTTTGAAGAACATAGATCAAAACATTTAATCTTCACACTTCTAAAGTGTATTCCATCTTACCGCTATTGTTATAGATTCTACCATAGTGTTAAACATCGAAATATTCCCTCCAAGTTTAATCATGGAATGTCTTCATCTCACTATGCCACCTTGTTAACACTAAGTTGATTGGTTTTGTGATTATGAAATAAACCCTTTATTAGTGTAATAATTTACACTAATTTTTTTTTTTTGCATTTGGCATAACTATGAAGTGTACATTACTGATATGATCATTCATACGTATCTCCCATCATATGTCTATTTTTCTATTCACTATGAATAGACATGGCTTGCATAAGTATTAGATTTCAAAAGAAATTCTTCCTTTGGCTTGCACCAAGATGCTATTTGTTGTTTCCAACAATTTAGCACTATGATATTAACGCGTTTGATCCAACATAGACAAGTGACGGAAAACGAGAACCACACTTTGTCCCATGCAAGCAAGTTCTATCATGAACTTTCCATTGGAACGTCTATCACCTACCCACTTCCAAAGTGGAAATACTTATACTATATTCCTTTCATAAAAATTTAATTTCAATTAAATCTTTTACTATGTCAATAATATTTCCAATCAACGATATGTTGATCACATAAAATATTAGAAATATTCTTTAGCGCTCACATTGACTTGCTTGAATCCTCAAGCCTCATCACCGTCCTTGATGATGTCAAACACTTTAAGAATTTTATCTAGGCGAAGATCCCAACTCCTTAATGCCTTATTTTAGTTCCATGAATGGATAACTAAAACTTGCATCTCCTTCTAGCATATTCTTGATTGAATATTCTCACTTACAATATCTTGTGGACAAGTTATGCAGTGCTTGATAGAATAATCCGCGTAAACATAAAAATCATGCTACTGTGAGATTAAATCTCCGATAGTCATTTCCTTGAACTTGTAAACAAGTCAAGCTCATGGATGTTGATATCCCACAAGTATAGGGGATCGTGTGTAGCCTTTTCGATAAGTAAGAGTGTCGAACCCAACGTGGAGCTAAAGTTAGGATAAATGTTCTCTCAACTTCTATCAACCACTGATACAACTCTACTCACACTAAATGATTACTTTATCTAGGAAATAATACTAGAGCAATAATACGGGTATGAGAGATAGCTTTGCAAGATAATAAATACAAGAAAGTAAATGTTAGTGCTGCAGCAATAAAATATACTAAGTAGCCATAAACTAAAAGTACCATGAGTGTGGAAAAGTGGTGGTAATCATGATGGATTTGTCCATGATCAAATAGTCAAATACAAGGTTGATATTCCGCTTTTATGTGGGAGAGGCAAAGCTAACAAGCTCTCACTATCCAATGATTGCAAGTACTTATGATTGGAACTCTAGCAAACATCTGTAATTACTAGAAGATACATTAAGTAAAAATAGCCAACCATAGCATTAAGATCAAAAGGTCCTCTTTATCCCATGTGCTTCAATCACTATATTGGGGCTCATGTTTCTGTCACTCAAGCAGCCCTCCCTCTAGATTTCTCCACATACTACATACCCTATGATGTGATACATGCACGCATAAAAATATGATGGGAACTATAGGACTGTAACAAATTCAATATATAGCTCAAACCATCCATAGAGATTCAACAATCAATCATATGACAAAAGGGAACTACACAAACATGACATAGATGCAATAGATCATCTGCAAATAATTTATAATGTCAAACACCATGTTTACATAGAGGATTACTGAGGTTTTTGGGAGAGTGGACCACTGTAGCTATGGAGGAGATGATCATGGAGGTGTTGGTGAAGGCGGTGAAGGGAGCAGCGAGGAGTGCAGGGCGGCGGCGCGGGGAGATTCTTCCCTGCCGCCGACATCATGGGGGAGCGCCACCCCTTAGCCCCTTCCTTCATGGCTTCTTGGGATCCCTCCCTCATGGGGATGGGATCCATGGGGGAGGAAAAAATTTGGCTTTTGGTGGCTTCAATTCGTGGGTGGAGGAGTTCTCAACGAGCTAGGTTTCATACCTTTACATATCTTCCCAGAATTTCGTCATCCCATCTAGGGCTGAAGTTAATCAGGCGTATCTCGGCCGTCCGGACTCGCAATCAGGCGAATGTTAAATCTAGAACGTTCCTCACAAAATTCCCAGTAGTTTTGTCTTCAGGAAGATTTGCGTTTGACGTCGTCTTTGACCCGTAACGTGACAATCTTCAAAATAGGTTCCGGAACAGATTTCTGGAAAGTCCCAATTCGACTCCAACAAGGTTTCCTTTTTTATTTTTGATAATTCCTACACATCAAAGATTAAAACAAGAACATTATGCACTCTTGCAACTATTAATAGGTTAGGCCAAATAAATCATAAACTTTATATAAAAATAAGTGTCAAAAGCATAATATTAGCATAAAACCACCAAAAATTATAGATTCCTTATGGACGTGTCAGATGTCTCCATCCATTTTTGTTTATAGATAACGAAATCTAGGCTCTATGCTCCTGTTAAAGAGCACACAAAAACCCGATACCAAGTACCAAACTTGACTTTCGTTTATAGAGTCCATCCGGATTTCCTGTCTTATAGCCGTATTTTGGAGTTAGAGTGTATTACTGCTTCCCTCAGATCACATTCTCATTATTGTGATCTACTTGGTTCAGTCACTAAGTTCGATCGAAGTTCTACATCACATGTAAGAACTTCTGTATCATTCATGATGGCAACCACCAAAATTAATTTCGGTCCTGCGCCACTCTGATATGATTATGAAGATCTAATCTCGTCGAACTGCACTTTCCTCCCACTGTCTTTCTGAAGAAGTAATTTCTCTTGAACACCCATGACAAAAACTTTGTCCTTGGTTATGGGAAGAATTCCCTTTTTTCTTAGGACAACAATTAAACAAGCAAACATTCATTTTGTGATTTTCTTATAAGTACTTTACATCAGAAAAGAATTTAAGATGGCTTTATTTTCAGTGTAAAGCATTAGTCTCTAAAGCATGACTTGTGAAAGATGTAATAGCATTTCAACATCCTTAATCCATCTGTATCGAACAAGGTTGGATTATGTCACTCGGACACTTCATAAACTCATGGTGTCTCTAGTGATCAAAGTTGTAGAATAATTCCACAACTTTCTAGATGCTCGCTAAACCTTGTAATTCTATTCCATGACAAGGTCAGGAATATATCTTGTTAAAAAATGATTGTTACAAATCATTTTATCCTTTAGCGCTTTAATATTATTGTTGTCTACTTGCGGGATACATTGTATCCTATGCACACGGTCACAAGTCAAACTTATGTCCCCAGCAAGGCAACAAGTGCAAATGCTCACAATAAATCCCTAAGAAAAATATGGTGAATGTAATAATCTTACTCAACAATTATTCCCTTTTTTCTTACTAGTCCATAATAATTCTTGTATAATGTTGCTCATAAGAGCAACTGATCCGGTATTTCTGTGATTAAACCACTATACCCCTAGAACTACACTTACTAGCAATTTTGAACATCAATAATATATACCCAAGCTGGTTTCACCAGACTATATGCCATAAACATTCAATAGTCCCTATTTTGGTGTTTCCTCTATAAGAAGAAATATTCAACATTAAGAATGACACCAGATGTACTAGGATACTTTATTAGTGTGTCAATCATGACACTCTTGTCTTCTTAATTTGAACCATTTACTTATCATTAACTTATGATAAGTTTTCTCCTAGATTCCAATATGCAATGAATAAATTCATTCACAATCCTTCTTATTCCTTAGTCATTAATAATGACAAAACTCCCAGAGCTTTTACTAGAGAAAAAAATAAGATTAAGACTAGTGTCCATTTTCTTGGGAGAGTGGGACATTCAATGTCTCCAATCCTCATATGTACCAAGTTATTACACATACGTTAATTCACCACTTAATCTTTGTTTCTCTGGCATGCCAACTTGTTCATGTGATATCTCATATCTTGTTTGTATCTGAAATAACTTTTTCAGCTCCTTGTCTATTAATAGACATATATATCTCAATTGCTTGCATGTGTGTATAATACTATACACACTCGTCCTTATGTCAACAAGTGTATGCCACACTTCAAAACATTGACAACTTTACAATGTTTCAGTTGGGATATTCTTATGGGGATAATATTAATAGGAATCAATGCTCTTTGGATTACGTCCATGCATGTCATAATTTTATTCATTGACACACGTTGAGCAATACTTCTGAAATATTGCAGTAGGACTTTACCTTAACATTTTGAGGGTAATCCTCAAATTACGAAACAAGTTCGTAAAGTTTTCTTACCCACATATCTAACTCAATCAACTAACTAATTGTGTAGGTGGTATATACATGCCAACTCCATAACAATCTATGAAAATTACCCTAGTTGTTATCATGATTAATTTGCACTTGGTTAAAACCAAATATTTAACCAATATGTGCACTCCCACTGAAATTGATATTCCTCATAATCAATATCCAGTTACTTGAAATCAACATCAGAGTTATGATTAGAAGGAAGTGTTCGTCTATGCAACTAATCATAATCTCAAAGGGTAGGTTAACAGAGCAATCACAACTCATGTGAGTCTCGTTCATCTTTCGATGTATGTACTCCGAGCTCATGACTTTCATGCCTGAACGTTAAGACAACCAACTAATATATCTTATTTTATGGTATTTGATCCTTGTATCCAAGTGATCAATCCATACCCGCCTCTAAGGTTCCAAGAACACGTTGATCCCTGTATCCAGGTGATGGACGTGAATCCAAACCAGTTTGACGGTGCACAGTTTGGAAGAGCACGATCACTTTGATATTTTTCAAGTGAGGAATCACCCTAATAATCACAACTATTGAGCAATAAAAAAGGGTGATAAAAAGGATTAACCATCATAGACAGTTTAATAGTGATGTAGTATAGTCCTCTTTGTCTTTTGGGATCAGAACTCCTTCTTTGCTCCATGGATTGTTGTACAAGTCCATGATATTTGATCGCCATATCCATTGACTTTCTCCTATCTCTAAGATACTTGATGAAAGCATGGGGCACGCAGGCCAAAAGATAGCAATCACATGGTTTCCAACCATCATTCTTTAAATTGACTCGCAGGTCAAAATAAATACAATGGATAACATTTCATACAACTCTTGAATGATAACGTACTATACCACATCACACCTCATGCTCTACGAAAAAAAGGCACACGGATCTAACGCTTGTGCTTACAACTTTTACGTGGTTGTAGGTTCTACGGAGTGAACCGTTGCTACCTACGAACAAAATCAAGCATGATTGTTCATGATGCTAGATTGACATTGCAAGGTGATTGAAACACGGACATTACGAAAACGTCTTGAGCCTCAATCTAAACTTATTCATAACCATGACAACCGTATGGATCCAATCCACATGCCCCTTTCCACAATGTTGTTTAAGAGACCAACTATAAAGAGACAGAAGGCTACTGAAGCACTTCTTTGGACTAGACGAGATATGCCAGGGGAAACTCAAACGTCATAGGATTGCCAGAAGTTTGTAAAAATCTCGATATGACATCAAAAACAAAACAACAAAGCTTATTGGGAAGCAATCAAAAAAAATCTTAATATTATAGAGCTTTCTAATATACTTGCACAAACTTATGCAAAACCCGCATGCACTGGTGCTCTAGATCGTACATGTACCTATGCATAGACCGCTCTAATACCACTATTGGTGTACGTAGTAGAATTTAAAAAATCCGTCCTATGTAGCACACATGATCTATTATGCAGGCAAAGGCGTGGATAGATTTGGTTCGTTAACGAGTGTTGATGACTATGTTGGTGATGCCTGATGAAGAGTCCCACGACTAGCAAAGTGAGTGTATCACATGTCGCCGTCTAGGACTAGGCACTGCAGGTTCATATTGAGGTAGATAGATCCCAACACATGGGAGAGAGAGGAAAAGATATTAGAGCTAGGTCTAATCAGGAGATGATCACCTCAGCCTAGTTAGAAGAATCTCTAATTCTATTAGAGGAAGCTCTAATCCAATTATAGGAAGCTCTAATCTAATTAGAGGAGGTTCTAATCCAATTAGAATATCTCTAAACCAATTAGAAGGGCTCTAATTGGATTGCTCTAATTAGTCTTCTAATTATTAGAGAGGTTCTAATCCTATTAGAAGTGTCCTAATTAGTTCTTCTCATTATTAGAGAAGTCTCTAATTCAATTGGAAGTGCTCTAATTAGTCCTCTAATTCTTCTGGAGAAAGGGGAAGGCCAAAAGGATCAATTGTGTGTCTAAAAGAGAGAAGGGGTGGGGAGTATATAGTGGGTCAAGGGAGGAGACTTGCCAAAGGGAGGGGGTCAGTTTCCCTTTCCTTTACTTGGGCACACCACCCTCCTAGGAGGAGTCGGATTGGACTCACTTGTGGAGTCAAATCCCACCTCCATTTTTTCTTTTCCTTTTTATTTTTCTTTTTCCCTCTCATTTATTTATCCAATAAATTCAGGTAAAACTCGTGCACTTTGTGAGACCATGGGCCCCACCTGGCATTCCCTAAAAGTAGGTTTTCTCCATAGGGGGAAATATTCCCCCCTCCAGCACTACTTCCATATAAGGAAATTCCCTCGGAACTTTTCAGGAACCCCGTTACCCATATAGATAAAATCATCGATATTATCTAACGATGTCAGAAACATATTCCTGACATCCCGGGACATCTCATATCCTCCGTTATATCTCATATAACATTCTTCCTACACCGGTATTACTTCTCTCTTATGGTAACTTTATTTCCAACATCTCTAGACATCTCATGTCCTTCCTAAACTCTCTTGAATATTTATTTTATCATGTAGGAGTTATCCGAATGATACCCTACTCTCCTCTGAACCAAC
>JAPCYS010000042.1:0-24898 GCA_028641055.1 Alopecurus myosuroides | reverse complement strand
CTTGTGGAGAAAGTCTCTTGATATTTCTTAAGTTGGGCATGTCGAAAATGAGATGTATGTGGTGGACTTTTCGGGGTCCACCAACTCTCAAACGATGTGTCTATTCGGTAAGGCCGACGTGGGGGGTTATGGCATCGCCGCTTATCCCATGTCAACATGAGAACTTTGCAAAGTTTCCACAAGGGTGGTCACATCCTCGGACTAAAAGAAAATGTTTCATTTGCCAAATATCATGTGTGTAGGGCTTGTGTTGAAGGAAAGATGCACGACATCGACCATAAAGCCAAGACAATCATTTCATCAAAGAGGATCTTGGAACTTCTCCATGTTGATCTCTTTGGTGCTGTGCCCGAGGGAAGTTTTGGAGGCAAGAAGTACTGCTTGGTGATAGTGGATGACTATTCAATATACACTTGGGTATATTTCTTCAAGTCAAAGAGTGAGACCCAACAAACCGTCATCGACTTCTCCAATCAAGTGCAACATCAACACAATCTTCCTATCCTAGCCATTCGGAGTGATAATGGCTCCGAGTTCAAGAACTACACCCTTAATGAGTTCCTAAACAAAGAGAGTATTCGTCATCAATATTCCGCTGCATATACCCCTCAACAAAATGGTGTAGCCGAGAGGAAGAACCAGACTTTATTGGATATGGCAAGGACCATGTTGGCGAAGTTTAATTATCCCCAATATCTTTGGGCCGAAACCATCTCCACCTCCTGTCATTCATCAAACTGGCTCTACATTCGCAAGGGCTTAGTGAAGACTCCATATGAGATTCTCACCGGCAACAAACCCAACATCTCCTACTTCCGTGTCTTCGGTTGTAAGTGTTTCTACTTGGTCAAAGGTGTACGTTTGTCTAAATTCCAAGCTAAAACTATTGAGGGTATATTTGTTGGTTATGGTGTCGATTCCCACACTTATAGAGTCTTTGACAAGGCCTCACGGATTGTCATTGAGTCTTGTAGTGTGGTGTTCGAAGAAAATGATGGCTCCCAAGTTGGGAAATTTCGTGTTTCCGATGTAGATGTTGAAATATCTCAAGAAGCCATAGGAAGAATGAGAGTGGGATTTTCCGCCCCATTGAGGGACACCTTGTGGCGACTCGAGAAGAACTATGCTCTACTCAAGTGGATCCCTCGTCTACATTGGAGGATCAAGCCATGGGATCAAGTGATGCACCAACCCAAGAACAAGTTCAAGACCTTCTCGTTGTTGACCAAGTTGCTATGCAAGAACCAACCACTCCTATCACTCAAGCTAGCCAAGGTCAAGGCCAAGATCAACCTTCCTCATATCAGGTTGAATAAAGTCATGAAGTTAATGATGATGATGATGATGATGATCAAGGCCATCAAACCGGTCAAGACGGGGACCCAAATTATCAAGTGATTCCTCCTCGCAATAATGAAGAGATTGAAGTCCGTCGTTCTAAAAGGATTGCAAAATCCTTGAAGCGTATTGATGCATCCGATAACAAGGTGTTGAGTGATGTGCAAAACAAGAGGCACACAAGAGCTCAATTGGGAAGCTTTAGTGAGCATCAAGCTCACATATCCATGGTGGAACCAAAGAAAATATTTGAAGCTCTTGAAGACTCGAATTGGTTGGAAGCTATGCATGATGAGCTCAATAACTTTGAGCGTAGTAAAGTTTGGAAGCTAGTTGAGAAGCCTAAAGATTGCCATAGTGTTATTGTCGCTAAGTGGATATTAAAGAATAAGCAAGATGAGCATGGTATTGTTTTGAGGAACAAGGCAAGATTGGTGGCTCAAGTCTACACTCAAGTGGAAGGCATTGACTTTGATGAAACCTATGCTCCCGTGGCATGTCTTGAGTCCATCCGTATCCTCCTTGAATATGCTTCTTCTCACAACTTTAAATTGCAAAAAATGGAGGTCAAAAGTGCCTTTCTTAATGGTCCATTGAAAGAGAAGGTATATGTTAAGAAACCTCCGAGTTTCGAGAACCCAAAATTCCCTAACCACGTCTACAAGCTCTCTAAGGAACTATATGGACTTAAACAAGCTCCACGTGCATGGTATGAGCACCTTAGAGAATTGTTGCAAGACCGTGGGTTTGAAGTTGGGCAAATCGATCCCACCCTTTCCACAAAGAGGGTAAAGGGAGAGATTTTCATATGCCAACTCTACGTGGATAATATTATCTTTGGCTCAACTAACAAAGCTTTATATGATGAATTCTCGAAGCTTATGACTAACAGGTTTGAGATGTCTATGATGGGAGAGCTTAAATTATTACTTGGCTTTGAGATAAAGCAATTGGCTCGTGGGACTTTCATTTCTCAAGCCAAGTATACCCAAGACATTCTCAAGAGGTTTAACTTCCAAGGTGAAAAAGGGAAGGATTCTCCAATGCAAATCAAATGCCACCTCACCCGCAATCTGGATGGTAAAGATGTGGACCAAAAGTTGTATCGTTCTAAGATTAGTTATTTGCTTTACCTTTGTGCATCTAGGCTCGATATTGTGTTGAGTGTAGGTGTGTGTGCAAGGTATCAAGCGGATCCTAAGGAAAGTCACTTGGTGGTGGTTCATAGGATCTTTCAGTATTTGGTTCATACCTCAAGTTTTGGTTTGTGGTACCCAAAGGGGGCACAATTCTCTATCAAGAGGCACACAGACTCGGATTGGGCCGGTGTCAAGATGATAGGAAGTATACTTCTGGGGCTTGCCAATTCCTTGGTAGGTCTTTGGTGAGTTGGTCTTTCAAGAAGCAAAATTGTATATCTCTCTCCACCGCCGAAGCCGAGTATGTGGTGGTCGCTAGTGCTTGCACCCAATTTCTATGGATGAGGCAAACCCTCAAAGAGTATGATGTTCACTTGGATATGGTGCCACTCTTGTGTCATAATGAGAGTGCCATCAAGATCGCCTACAACCCCGTGCAACACACAAGGACAAAGCATATTGAGATTCGTCATCATTTCATTCGGGATCATATGGCAAGAGGTGATATTGAGCTAGCATATGTACCAACCAAGGACAATCTCTCGGACATCTTCACAAAGCCTCTAGAAGATTCAAGATTCATGTATTTGAGTAATGAGCCGAATATCATCGATTCAAGGAGTTTGACTTGAGGATCTTGCACACACCCCTATAGTTGACTATGTGTTCGGGTTTAGGTGTAGGCATGGACATAGGGGGGAGTGTTATCCTGACACATTGAGTTCTACCTCCCTCCATTATGCACAAAGTAATAATTCATTGTTATCTCTCTATTTCTAATGTTAAATTATGAGACTCAATGTTGAGGATTGGCAATGCACCTAAGATATAACTTCGCGGTGGCATACCATGATATCTTACTTGGTGGCTTAGGCCACCAACCTCTTCTTTGTGAAGAGTTGGATCTTAGTTGGTATTTATTTCGATTTCATTGCATTTGTCTCGTTTTATAAGAAACTCTCTCTAACTTGGATTTCCACATTTGAATCTTTCAAGTGAGAGGGAGAAGTACTATTCTCAGTTTGGTTTTCTATCCTAAGCCTCTCTATCTCAAAGACCGAATTCTATCTCGCACACAAGCAATTTGAAAACTAGGAAGTTGGGTACTGGTGGGTATCAGAATTTCCCGTTCACTTCTGAACCAGAATTTCCGGTTCACTTCTGAACCAGAATTTCCGGTGAGACCCGGAATATCCGGTCCAAACTTGCATCAGAATATCGGTCCGACGAATCTGGCTCATAAACTCGAGGAGGTCGGGGTGAGGGCAGTTTTCCTGCTCTTCTCCACCCCAACCTCCTCCTCCTCCACCATAGACGCCGCCACCTTTCCCTAGGCCTCTCGGCAACTCCCTACATTGGATCTTCAAGGTGTTGGCCGGATCCGGTGCTCCTCCTCCTTAGGATCGTTCTCATTCAACCATTTGTCTCCATGGAAGCGGGTAACCATCTTGTTTTTTTTTAATCTTGGGTGTTCACCCCCTACCCCTTCTTGGATACATGTTTTTCTTGAAATTGCTTGGTGGTAGATGATCCTAGGGTGTTCCATTGCATGCTAGAAATAATAGGATAGCACCCCAATTAATCGATCTAGCTTTAGCCCTAGTTGAAAAATCAATCTAGTTCTGATTTCATGGAATTGAAATATCCGGTTTATATCTGAACTATGTTGATTTATTCTAGGATTTTTACATGATCGATATGTGGATGCTTTCTTATTGTTCATATGGATGTTTCCTCCATTTGGTTTGTGCGCACTCATCTTATGCTATCCATCTATATGCTTAATTCACAGGTGGTTCTCGTGGTTCTTGCAAGCGTCCTTCATATAAGGAACTAAGTGACGAGGAACCTAGTGACTCTCGGCCTACTAGGCAAGCTGTGGCAAAAAGAATGGTTCCCTAGGATAGTGGTCAAAAGAAGAAAGTTATTTCCAAGAGGAAGAAAGACAAGGAAACAAGTAGAAACTACAAATATGATGTCCCAGCTTCTGAGTACACTTGCATTCATTAGGGTGACTGGTACAATTCTCCAAGAGATGGTGAGATGGAAGATACTCATTTTTGGTGCATGGAGCAATATCACATTTTCACTGACATCTATCTTGAGTACAAGAATCCTACGAAGTTCCAACCCATCAAGGGTAAGGATGTGTTTTCTCAAGATGTTGATGTGGTTGAGAGTTTCAACTTAGTGAAGCTCATGGGAACTCGGTGCCCATACAACCATGGCCTTGTGTTTCAGTTCATGTCCACTTTGGTTTTTGGGAAGGATATGCATTGTCACTTGAAGTGGATGACCGGGTCTACCTACTGTGAAGCTCAGTTCTTCAAGTTTGCTCGAATTCTTGGTTACAAGTGTTCCTCTCACCCTACTCTTGGACATCGTATGCATGAGGTGGATAAGCCGCACAGGGAGAGGGATATGGCTGAGATGTATGCTACAAGTTTTTCTATTGCCAAGGTGGAAGGTCTCCTTTCGTTCTATGATCGGCTAGTTCGTACCTTCCGAGCCTTCATTGCTCCAAGTGGTGAGAACAATGATGCTCTCACCACCTCTCTTTGCTACTTGTTGATTCTAGCAAAGCAGTGTATTGAGGATCCGGATTCCACTAAGTCATATGAGGTGGATGTTATGGATTTCATCTTCCACGAGCTCCACAATTCCATGCTTGGTGGGAACACTATTCCTTATGGCCCCTACATCATGATGTTGATCAAGGACACTATGAAGCAAGACTTCAAAGATTTCCCTATGGAGGATCATCACTACAAGAAGTTGCACGTCAAGAGGAAGTATGCTCCTGCTACTGCTGTTGCCCCTGAGAGTGGTTCCTTTATGAGGGACACTCGTAACAGTGTTGCTCCTTCCACTCCTGCTCCCAAGGCTGACACCTTTACTGTGCGCAATGTTAGGAAGTTGTCATGGTTTAAATTCAATGTGCTTTGCATGAAGGTTGACATCCATAGGGAGCAGTATTAGTCTTACCGCGGGGACATTGCTTCGCTCAGCTCTCGGCAGAAGATCCTTCATTATGTCAGTGGTGCTTCTGGAGATCCTCCTGCTGATTTGGTTCCACACTCGTTCTCTCAGTGGACCTCCTGGTCCAATGCTCCATGGGAACTTGAGGAGGCTCTTCGGTTCACTGCTACTACCTCTAGTGCCCCTGTTGATCTTGATGATGATGAGGATGGCAATGAAGATCTACAGAGGGATGCCGAAGGAGAGTCCGAGCAGTCCTCTAGAGAGGCCTCAGAAGACTCGAATGCTTAGATCATCATGGGACGTTAGCATCACCACTTCCCTCCTTTTTGGTGTCTCGATGCCAAAGGGGGAGAAGTAGTCTATTAGGCCTACATGATTTGTATGGGTTCGGGCACAAGCATGTTGTTTTATCATTCCTTGAGAGCTTGTGTCCCATTAGTTTATCGTATTTGCTCTGAAACTATTTGCTTTATCGTTTGGAACTTTGCTTATGCTATTGTGAGACTATTTTTAGTTGGATAATCTAGTTGGTTATCTATCTTTGTTGAGGTTATCTCCTATTGTGCTCCGGTATTATCTACATATTATCTTTCCGCACAAGGTATATTATTCATCTCTACCTCAACATGTTGGATTTGCCTCCTTTTATCATGTTGTGATTGTGTGTTGGAAATCACTATCCCCTTAGAGTGGTATTTTGCATGTCAAGGCAGACATAAACTATGCATACTTGTAGGGGGGAAATCTCCATCTGTCGTGGTGGTGTCACGGCAGATGCCATAGGATGGCTAAAGTTGTGGGGACGATGGACGCTGGAGGCGCTCGGGGAGGGATCACGCAGCGAGTAGCCGCGTGAGTGTGAAGCTAGCACTGCAAACAACAAGATCTACCCAGGTTCAGGGCCCTCGTGTGGAGGCAAAACCCCTACTCCTGCCTTTCTCTCTTTATATTCGGGTCTCACCGAGTAGCCACAGTACAAGTGTTCCTACTACCGAGTAGCCACCCTTCTCTCTACGTGAAGAACTAGGTCAAGAATGTGAACCAAGTCTCGGATCTAGCATCGTCCCTCGCGCAGGAGGGGGCAGGGCACCTTATATACTGGTGCCCAGCCGGATACAGCCAAGATGTCGACATAGTGTGCACACTGCTCACTTCCGGCTTCTCGCTGACCACTTTGGCTTCCTAGCTTGTCTTCATTTGTAAAGTCGTTGTGCAAAACCAAGGAACCGATCTGTTATCACTGCCACGAACACAGAGTAGGTCCCCCTATCCTGCGACGCCCTGCTGACACACTGTCGCGGTCAGGCACGCGCTCTGCAGATGAACAGTGCCGTGAACAGTGCCAAAGTACGAACCCGGGATACGCGGGATCCTGTGTCAGAACGGCTCCTTTGACTTCTGGTCCGAGTAGGAGACCGCCATTTCTACTTGGACCACTTCCTCTACCCGAAGGAGAATAACTTCCTTGATTCTTCCTGCTGGCCTTCAGTGTGTACGGCCGAATAGCGGACGACCAGGTAGCGAGTACCGGGTAGCCGCTACTCTGCCAAACGTCTCTTCTGATCTTTGCCCTTAGCACTTGCCTTTACCCTACTCGGGGGTATCCCCCCGACATCAGTCCCCGAAGCTGGTAGAGTCCTGCGAACTTGTTCACTGGGCTCTGCCAGCTTAAAAAGCCTTGGGTCGCTGAGTAGAACCTCCGAGTAGCCCTTGATTCTATCTCAAGTTTCTTCTTTTCCGAATAGGCCCACTTCTCTTCCCTGTCGCCGAGTAAAATGACTTGGCGAGATTTCCAATCAGAATCTCTGCGTGGCAGAGCGAAATACGGCTTTCGGCAGCGCAAGTGGGCACGTGTCACGTTCCCGTACTCCCGACGCCTCGGTGCCCGGGATCTGACAGGCCACGCGCCTAGTTTTCGCGGCCTGTGCCCACTAGCCCGTTATGTCCCATCAAGCGCAGTTATTACCCACGATTGCGTCGTGGGATCGAATGCGGCCGTTACGCGCGCGTTCTGTGCTGTGTGCGTTTCTAACCGGCCCACACACCCCACGCCGCATGATCTCTGGGCGTAATTGATCCCATTACTTCCCATCGTAACGGCAACCCGAGGGGAGGTATAAATACCCCCTCGGTAACTCCCTTCTCCTCTTCCTGCCTTCACTTTCCCCTCGCCCCTTCGTTTCTCCGCCGCCATAGAGCTCTTCGCCGCCGCGCATCTCACTGCGCCGCTGCGAGCTTCACTGCGCCGAAAGACCAGTTCTTTCCATCAAACTCCACCAAATCACCACCAGATTTCCCCTCCTGCCTGATGGCTCGCGACGACGACGCCCGTGCCGGGTGGGCTGGATCCAACGTCACGGCGGATGAGTGCCGGTGGTTGGTGAACACCCGGCGAGTTCCTCCCGGTGTCCGCTGCCGGCATCCCGACGGCGAGCTCGTCCCCGCCCCGGAGGCGGACGATCACGTGGTGTTCCTCGCGCACTTCGCGCGGGGATTCGGGTTGCCCGTGTCGGATTTCTTCCGCGGCTTCCTCGACCACTTCGGGATCCAGCCGCACCACCTGCCGCCGAACGCGATGGTGATGCTCGCATACCACGCTGTGGTGTGCGAGGCGTTCCTGGGCGTGCGCCCAACGCCGATGACCTGGGCGCGCTACTTCTTCTTCAGGAAGCAGAGCAAGGCCAAGCCGGGTAGCGCGGACAGCAGCCGCGGGATGACCGAGACCGGCAGCGCCATGATGGTGCAGCGCAGCGGGGCCAGCCATCCGCGCGTCAAGGGCCTTGACTCCGTGCGGAAATGGCAGAAGACTTTCTTCTACGTGAAGAATATCCCCGTCAAGGAAGGTGAGCCTCTGGTGGACCAGATCAATCTCCCTCGGTGGACCAATACGCCTCCTACCGGGCAGAATTGGGGACTCAAGCCCCCGCTAGACGGCGACCTCAAGCAGATCAATGCGCGCCTCGCCCAGCTGAAGGATAAGGGGCTCAAGGACGACGACCCCATCGCTTGCTGGATCTCCAGGCGAGTGCTCTCGTTGCAACGCCGCACACACCTCATGTGCTACATGGGCGGCAACAGGGATTGCACTCGGACGACCACGTTCGAGCTCAGCAACGCGGACGTGGCCACCTGGGCGCGCTCCATCATGAGCACTGGCCTCACCGACCACTGGCAGTACGGCTTCGTGCCGTACAGCCGCACGAAGCCAATCAAGCGGGTTAGTACTTCTTACTCTGTTTCTTGCGTATTGATTCCGAGTAGATAGCCTTCTTAGCTTGGTGCGCTTAGTATCCGCACTTTGTGCCGAGTAGGACACTTAGCAGTATCTCTGTAGGCTTCATGTGCTTTACGATTGCACCACATGCCGAGTAGAGCACTTGCTACTACCTGTTAGGCCTCATGTGCTTTGTGTTTGCACGCCTTATGTGCCTTATGTTTGCACTACAAGCCGAGTAGAACACTTGCTACTACTCTGTTATGCTTTGTGCTTGCATCCCGTCCCGGGTAGAATCCCTTACGCTGCTCAACTGATTCGTGTTGCTTGCTTGTATCCCCAGCGCCTTGCTCGCCAGCTTGCTGAGAGCGAGGAGCGCTTCGAGGCCAACTGGCACGCGGATCGAAAGGAGGATGACGAGGTCTCCTACGACACCGCGGACACCCTCTGCATCCCCCATGCCGTCCAGCCGGGTAAGTACCATGTCGACACGTCCATTCGGGACTGGTCCGAAGACGACGATGCAGGTGACCAAGTTCACCTTCTCGGTCGCGAGTAGCGCAACTTAGTTTCTTTCTGTTTCTCAATTGTTTTCTTCTCTCCTACTCTGCAGAGGAGGATAATGCTGATGAGGGAGAGGATGAGGACGCCCTCGAGGTCGATCCGCTCGCGGTTGCTGCTCCCGCCACTCGGAAGAGGGCGGGCAGTGGTGCCCAGGAGCCCACCGCCAAGAAGTCCAAGAAGGGCGAGAAGAAGACCAAGCAGGTTGCTGGGAGACGGCTACCCCCCTCACGTGCAGGGTAAGTGACTCTCTTCCAAGCTGCATTCCGCTGTCATTGCTTTTTCTGAATTTCTTGTTCCACCGCTGCTTCTTGGTTTCTTCTTTCTCTCTTCCTTTCCTGAATCCCTTTTTCTCTTCAGCGCCCCCTTGGACGCTGATGCTGCTGCTGCTCCCTCCAAATCCAAGAAGAGATCCGCCATCGACGTCGACAATCTCATCGACCTCTCTGAAGAGGATGAGCCCGCGGCAGGGGACGAGGCGCGTGCGCCCTCTCCCGTGAAGGGTGAGGATGAGGGCGACACCAACGTCCAGGACATGGACACTAGCGCCCAGGACGCCGAGCAGGAGCAGCTGGCCCGCGCGGAACAACAAGCGCAGGATGCTGCTCACGACGAGAGACCACCTTCTCCCCCAGCTGCCACATCTGGGGAGAACACAGAAATAGCCACCGAGCACCAAGACCGTGCCGCCCTTGAGCGGCAGGAGGAGAGCCAAGAGCAGCAGGCCACTGATGCTGCTGCCCGAGATGACCCCGCGGCCCGGCCGCGGGTAGATAATCGAGACGATGTACTGAAAACCCCGCTGCCGAGCAGCGGGTTGAGACAGCTGTCGTGGAGCCGGACCTGCAGAGCCACGCGCAGCCGGATGCTGCGCCCGGTAGCCAGTCCTTGGCGCCGGGTACCCAGCAGGCCGCTCCACCAACTGCGCCAAGGTCCTCGCCCCTGAAGAAGACCAAGATCACAGCCAGCCCTCCAGCCAAGCAGATCACAAAGAAAGCTGCTTCTGATGCTGCTGGCAAGAAAGATGCAGCCGAGAAGCAGGCTGCTGAGAAGAAAGCTGTCGAGAAGCCAGCTACCGAGAAGAAGGCTGCTGAGAAGCCAGCTGCCGAGAAGAAGGCCGCCGAGAAGCAGGCTGCCCGGCCAGACGCCCCCGTCCGCAGGAATCCTTCTCGGGGTGCTGCTCAAGATTCCGCCGTGATGCCGCCACCCAAGCCAACTGCAAAGCCTGCCGCGAAGGGTGGGCAGCTTACCATTGGTGCTTCCGGCAGCGGTGCAGGCACAGCCGCGGGATCAAGCGTCCAAGACCCGCCTGCCTACCCGCCTTACATGCTGCAGAGGAGCAAACAGTACAACATCGGTCTGACCAAGCCCGAGAAGCAGCTCGCTCTTACGAGAGGCAAACAGGCCCAGGATGTGAATTCCAAGCTGCCGGCCAAGGACAAGGCCCAATCGATCTTCTCGCCGAGATCCAGGAGACAGAGGTGGAGTCCCAGGGTCTCGAGCAGATAATCGACCGGGTGGGCTTCATTGACGCTGAGTGGAACAGCGCGTTCCTTGGCAACGAGCCTTGGAATGGTCTGGCCTTGGGCAAGCTGGATCACTGGCGCACCGACTGGAATAAGGCGGACATGGGCTACAATCCCATGACCATCTCGTCCGCCACCAGTACGCTTGCCGCAAAGCTGTTCGTCCACCGCAAGGCTGCATAGGATCTCGAGCAAACTTATGCGGTAAGTTTTTCTTTGCCTGTTCCGAACTGCGCTTTTCTTCTCTTCTATTCTTCTTCTTCTTCTTCTTATCCATCACCCAGTCCCCGAGATTCGGGCCGAGTAGGCGGCTACTCGATCGAGTTGCCGTGTTCTCGGGTCAAATCTTCAAAATATTGTCTAACTCCTTTTCTTTCTGCTTCTCAGAATAGCCTTTTGAAGAGAACGAACCTTTATCGGACCCTGCTCTGGAATCACAGCATTGCAAAAAGGCGCCTTGAGGCCCTAGAAGCTGAACGCAAGAGCGATGCCGTGACCGAGAAGGAAGCCGTAGCTCGTACGCTTCAGCTTTCCGAGATGGAGAGTAAGCTTCTAGCTAGTCGGTTCATGCGTTTTGTGTTTACGCCCGTTTTTGCTTTCTGCTCTAACTCCTTGCATTCTGCAGGCAAGATCAAGACGCTGACATAGGAGCACCAGCACTGTCACGTCTTTGTTGAAAACGCCGAGACCACCATCAAGAAGTTGGAAGGTGAGTTGTCGCCTTCTTGGTTTGTTCTCCTCCTTCTTCTCTGCTATCTGCTGACCATACCTTTCTCCTCCGCAGAAGATTACAAGAAGTTTCGTGAAGAGCATCTCGACTGCGTACAGCCCGCCGAGTTGCAGCAGCAATTGGCAAACCAGGCCGTAGAGCTCAAGAGCCAACATACCACCGAGCTGGAGCCGCTGCAGGTCCAGTTAAGGACTGCCCTTGAGGACATCCTAGATCTAACCGCCGAGAAGAAAAAGTTGGAGGCAGACGCCAAGGCCAAGGAAAGGGCCCTAGAGATGGAGAACGATGTGTTGAAGAAGAGCAACTCGGATCTCATGCTCCAACTGGCCCAGTTCCGGAGGGTCGAGGAGTGGCACGTTGCTGATGAGGAGTCATGGAAGCGCAAGCTGGAATCTCTACTCTGCGATCTGAACAGTAAGTTCTCGCATATTAGTGCCTCTCTGTTTCCTTCCTCTTCTCTTTTGTCCGATTTGCATCTCTTTGCTGCTTTCCTTTCTAATCTTTTTTGATAGCATTTTCAGAAATCTTCCCCGATCTCTGCTCAGCTTGCAAACCTGCCCTGTCAAAGGCTCAAGATGCTCGAGTAGAGAAGGGGCTACCCATGGATACCAAGGCTTCAATCGAGGACAGCTTCACGAATATCCAGGGACAACTTCAGCGCCTTAAGGGCTTGGGCACAGATTTGACTTCAACTGCCTTCAGGATCCACACTTTGTTCTGGCCCAAAGAGCCCTTGCCCTAAACTATCCGCGCCCTCGCCGAGAAGCTGAATGGCGTCAAGGCCGAGCTGAAGAAGTGGCGAGCATCCGGAGCTCGGGCAGGCGCGGATATGCTGCTCCTCTTCATCTGCAGTTGGTATGAGAATCTTAATCTCAATACCATCCTCGAGATGCGCCGCGATTCCAAGTGGGAGAAGGACCCCGAGTGCGTGGCTCGCCGCCAGGCGGTCGCGTGGGAGATCGCTTCTTACGCGGATACCGCGCGCTACATCGAAGGCCTCACCGAGCCCGACACGGATGTGGAAGGCGAGGACGACGACGAGGATGAAGACGATGACGAGGAGGCCACTGTGTCAGACGGGCTGAGCTTCTTCGCCAGCACCGATGAGAAGTCCGAGAAGGGCAAGGGCGCGGCCGTCGCGGATAGCGACGATGAAGACGAAAGCGAGAAGATGATCATCGACACCGCGGCCCTCGAGTTCGGCACTTCATCAGGCGCAACCCTCGACGACACGGCGCTACTCCGCGCTCAATCTGCTGCCTCCACCTCGGCGACGGACCCCATCTCGGTGGCCACAGCCACTTCTGATCAGGCTGCCACCAACCCAGAAGCGGATGTCGCCAACCCGGAAGCTGACGCTGCCAAGGCCACCCCCGAAGCTGATGCCGCCAAGGCCAACACTGAAATGCTGCTACCTCCAACTGATTATGTCCTGCAACACTTATGCTCGAAACTTTTATCAAATCCCCGGAATGCCGGGTGCAGATGTACTGAACAATTTATCTTCCCGTTGCTACTCAGTTTTATTTCACTTGAAGTTTTTATACTTAGCAATTTGAGCTGCTTTGGCTTGATGCCGGGTTGCGTTATCATGCGAGTCCCCGAGTTGCATTTTTCATCCACCCTTCCTTTTTATCTCAGCTCTTACCTGCAACTTGTTGCTTTTTTGGTATTCGAGTCACAAGAGTTCAAAGTTGAGGTTTCAAATACTTAGCCACTAGGAAACAGTCATATAAACGCTACCCACCACATAGCCGAAAAAGACAACACGGACAGTGAAAAACACTCTATTCGGTTGCCAGACGCTTCCTTCCCTTTGCAGTTTTTCATGTGTTCATTGACTCTTTGGCTTGTTCTCTGGCTTGCCATGAAGCCGGTTTGCGGACAGCAGCAGAGTCGCAGAGTGTGCGGTGAGTATAAACACACTACTTTGTATGCTTTTGAAATTCTAAGCGTAGCAACCGAGTAGACAAAGAGACAACAGAGTAGAAACACTTAGAGCAATTTTGGACGAGGGCAGTCCCCGAGTTCAATTTCGGATTGCAGAGTAGAAGTTTAACTCGGATAAGGGGGTACATACACACTTTTGCTCACGAATGAAAGCGACGTAGTATAGCTACATTCCAGGGGCGCTTGGATTCCTCCCCAGCTTTATCCGGCCTGTTCTTCTGTTATGGATGTGCGTCCACAAGGTAGTACGCATCATTGTGTAGAGCCTTGCTCACAATGAACGGCCCTTCCCACGGAGGGGATAGCTTGTGCATCCCGGCTGTGCGCTGCACAAGCCTAAGGACCATGTCTCCTTCTCGGAAAACCCTTGGGTTTACCTTTCGGCTGTGATAACGCCTCAGGTTTTGCTGGTAAACAGCTAAACGTGACAGAGTAAGCTCTCTTGCTTCTTCTAGTAGGTCAACGTCATCTTCTCGAGCTTCTCTCGCCTCCGCCTCAGTGTAGAGGGTTACTCGGGGGGAGTCATGCTCTAGGTCGATTGGCAACACGGCTTCAGCCCCGTAAACCAAGAAGAATGGTGTGTAGCCGGTTGACCGGTTAGGGGTAGTCCTTAGACTCCACAACACCGCTGGCAACTCGTCTAGCCAACACCCTGGTGTTTTTAGCAGCGGCTCAATCAGCCTTGGCTTTATGCCTGCAAGCAGCATGCCATTTGCTCTTTCCACCTGTCCATTGGACGCGGGATGTGCGACAGACGCGACATCTAGTCGGATGTGCTTATTTCTGCAGAATCTCACCATGGCTCCTTCAGCAAAGTTAGTGTTGTTATCCGTGATGATGCTGTGCGGGTAGCCGTATCTCAGGACCACATCCTTCAGGAAACTCACAGCAGTGGCTCCATCACACTTCCGAATAGGCTTCACTTCAATCCACTTGGTGAATTTGTCAACCATGACCAAGATGTGTGTCATGTTGCCTCTAGCCGGTTTGAAGGGACCAACCATATCCAGACACCAAACAGCAAATGGCCAAGTGATGGGAATTGTTTTCAACTCGGAAGCTGGCATGTGGATCTTACTTGCAAACCTCTGGCAGCCGTTGCACTTTCTCACGATATCTTCAGCCTGTTTCAAAGCAGTGAGCCAGAAGAAACCATTCCGAAAAGCCTTCTTGACTAGAGCCCGAGAAGAGGCGTGATGCCCGCATTCCCCTTGGTGTATTTCCACTAGAATCTCTTCTCCTTCTTCTGGTTCCACACAGCGCTGCAGCATGCCAGTGGCACTTCTCTTGTGCAGCACTTCTCTAAAGATGGTGTAGCCCTTGGATCTTCTCTGAATCTGCCTTGCGGTAACCTCGTCATCTGACAGGGTGTCGTCCTTTAGAAAGGATAATATGGGCATGGCCCAACTCGGCGTCTCCCGTGCGGGAAACACTGGTTCGTCCACTTCCATTGGGATAGGCACTGTTGCGTCATTTTCTGAGCTAGGGTTGACTTTCTGCAGCCCCGAACGGTTCGCAAGGACTTCTTCAAGGAATGCGACAGTCCCCGAGCTGAGAGGGGCAGTCCCCGAGTAGGGAGAAGCAGTCCCCGAGTAGGGAGGAGCAGTCCCCGAGTAGAGAGGGGCAGTCCCCGGGTTGCAGGCGCCAGTCCCCGGGATGGAGACTGCAGTCCTCGGGTCTCCTTTTGCACCTTCCCAGTCAATCTCCATTGGAACTGCTTCTTCATTAGGCAGGGAAGGAACGAAGATGGACTCCGAGTTGGGGGATGGCTTGATGGATGGCTTTCTCAAATGCTCCAAGGCAATCCCAGCCGGGATGTACTGCCGAGAAGATCCCAACTTGGACAGCTCATCAGCTGCTTCATTCTCTGCTCGGTGGATGTGCTGGAACTCGCAACCTTCAAAGAATCCTGTCATGGTTTGAACCAGGAAGCGGTATGATGCCATGTTGGCGTCCATAGCATCCCAAGTGCCAGAAACCTGCTGCACGACTAGATCCGAGTCGCCATAGCATATGATGCGCTGCACACCAACTTCCTTTGCTACCTTTAATCCGTGTACCATGGCCTCGTACTCTGCAACGTTGTTGGATGCCTTGAAGTGAATTTGCATCACATACTTGAGTTGATCTCGCTTGGGTGACGTAAGCACCACACCAGCACCAAGGCCTTCCTTCATCTTGGAGCCATCAAAGTGCATCTTCCCGTAGTTGGATACCGGAGTAGGAGGCTCATATTGCACCTCAGCCCAATCCACCAGGAATTCTGCCAGGATCTGAGACTTGATGGCTTCTCTTCTCGCATACGCGGGAGCATACGCGGCCAGCTCGATTGCCCACTTGGCTACTCTGCCACTCGCTTCCTTGTTGCCCATGATATCTGAGATGGGAGCTGAGCTCACCACTGTGATGGGGTGTTCTTGGAGGTAGTGCTTCAGCTTCTTGGCTCCCAGGTACACACCGTAAGTCATCTTCTGATAGTGAGGGTAGTTCTGTTTGGAGTTGGACAGCACCTCACTGATATAATACACCGGCCTCTGCACACTCTTTCCTTCTTCTTCCCGTTCCACCACAATCACTACGCTGACTACTCGGTTAGTAGCAGCAATGTATAGCAGCATTGGCTCCTTGGGTAGCGGGCTAGCCAAGATGGGAGCGCTACCCAACATTGCCTTTAGCTCTTTGAATGCCACATCCGCTTGCGGTGTCCAAACGAACTTGTCACTTTTCTTCATCAATTGATACAAAGGCAGGGCCTTCTCGCCCATTCTGCCCAAGAAACGACTCAGCGATGCCAAGCAACCAGTGAATTTTTGCACATCCTTCAGGGATCTCGGCAAAGACATGCTCTCAATAGCTTTTATCTTTGAAGTATTGGCCTCAATGCCCCGACTGGATACCAATAAGCCGAGTAGCTTGCCAGCCGGGACGCCAAAGGTGCATTTACTCGGGTTGAGCTTCATCTTGTACTTGCGCAAGTTAGCGAAAGTTTCCTCAATGTCACTAAGCAGAGTATGTGTTTTATTCATTTTGATGACAATGTCATCTACGTACACCTGCACATTTTTGCCGAGTTGATCATGCAAGCATTTCTGCATGCATCTCTGATAAGTGGCACCCGCATTCCGCAACCCGAAACACATGACACGATAGCAATAAGCCCCGTACGGGGTAATGAAGGCAGTCTTTATTTGATCAGCAGGATTGAGAGCTATCTGGTGAAAACCAGAGTAGGCATCTATGAAAGACAACAGCTCACAACCAGCAGTGGAATTGATCACCTGATCGATGCGGGGTAGCGGAAAAGGATCCTTTGGGCAGGCCTTGTTCAAGTCGGTGTAGTGGACGCACATGCGCCATGCGGTAGCAGCCTTGGGGTCCTCCTTTTTCTTCTCAACCATGACCGGGTTGGCTAGCCAATCCAGATGCAGCACCTCCATGATGAAATTGCTTATCAGCAGCTTGGTGATCTGGTCACCTATGGCCTTCCTCCTCTCATCTCCGAAACGGCGCATAGCCTGCTTCACTGGTTTGGCGTCAGGACGCACATGTAGCGAGTGCTCAACCAACTCCCTCGGGACACCTGGCAGATCTTCATTGGACCAGGCGAACACGTCCCGATTCTCACGGAGGAAGTGGATGAGCTCGCTTTCCTATTTCTCCCCCAACCCGGAGCCAATGATGGCAACTCGGTCGGGAAACTCAGGGTCAACCTGGATCTTCTTTGTCTCCTGAGATGCCTGGAACGCTGTCCCGTGCTGGGAACTCGGCACACCAGGCGCACCAGCTGGCGCGGATTGCACCATAGCTACCACCTCGTACATCTTCTTCTTCTCGGCAGCGATCACCATGGATTCCGCCAACTGAGAGCCAGCAGAGGCACACTCCATGGACTTCTTGTAATCACCAGTGATGGTAATCACGCCATTGGGACCAGGGATCTTCATGTTTAGATATGCAGTGTGGGTAGAGGCCATGAACTTGCTCAGAGCAGGCCTGCCGAGTAGGGAATGGTAGGGTCTCTGGTGATCAACCACCTCGAACTGCAGGCTCTCCGTGCGGCAGTTCTCCCTGGTGCCGAATAGCACATCTATCCATACTCGGCCAATCGGATTGCAAGAGACTCCTGGCACAATGCCATGGAAAGTGGTCTTGCTGGGTAGCAGCATGTTCTCGGCCATACCAAGCTTCTCCAGCGTGTCTCTGTACACGATGTTGATGCTGCTGCCGTTGTCGATCAGTACCTTGCTGAACCTCACGTTCTTCTCGGGACCCAAGAAGGTAGGATCCAGCACCAAGGCGTAGCTACCCGGGTTGGGCATCACCTTTGGGTGATCTGCTCTGGACCACGTGATCTCTTGGTTGCACCAATGCATATAGTGAGGAACAGCAGGGATCACAACATTGACCTCCATGGCACGCCTGTGCTGGGATTTCTTGTCGACAGGCTCAGAGGTGAAGATCATGTAGCTCTCGTGGTGCTCCTGGTACCGATTGCAGTCTCCGCCACCACTGTTGCCGTTGTTGTTGTTACCTTGGTTGTTTTTGTTGTTGTTGCCTCTGTTGTTGTTGCGGGTGTAGTAGTAGTTGTTGTTATTGTTGCGGTAGCCATCGTTGTTGAAGTAGCGGTTGGCTCCTAAAGCCACCTGGTTCACATTTTCTCTTCTCGGGAAGGCTGGAGGCCGAGCAGCGGGTGCGCGAGCAGGCTGTGCCGCGGCATTCACAGCTGGCAGAGGAGGAGGAGGAGGCAGGCCCTCGTTCTTGATTTCTTCCCACCAACTGCACTGCCGAGTAGTGTGGTTGGCAGGTCTTGCGGGATCCCGAGTATGGAAACTGCATGGGCCATCCTTCATGTCCTTGAAGACGAAGTTTGGTGCCGGACCCGAGTTGCCGCTACCCTGCTGGGAAGCGCTGTATGGCTTCTTGTTGCCTTGTCCCTGATTCTGGTTCTGCCCGTACTGGGCTCCAGCAGTCTTTGGCCTTTGGCTACTCCCAGCTCCGGTTGCCACATCATTTACCTCCTCAGGATCGTACCGGGTATCAATCCGGTCACCTCTGCGCTTGTTGCGGAACTCATTGCGCTTGCTGGTGTTGATGTTGTAGTTCCTTCTCGGCTCAGCAGCATCAAGAAGAGGCTGCGTCGGGTCGCCGAGTGCGTACTGATCCGCAATCCGGATAGTCTCAGCAAGAGTACTCGGCATCTCCCTCTGGAGCCTTTGCCACAACATGCTGCCATGTCTGCAACCCTGCGCAAACCAAGTGATGGCCTGGGCCTCATTCACACCCTCACAGGTGTTCCTCAGAGTGCCCCACCGAGTAAGATACTCACGGTCCGTCTCCTCTTCCCGCTGCCTGCAAGTGGATAGCTGCTGCGGCCTATTCGGTCTCCGGTACGTGCTGGTGAAGTTGTTGACGAATGCCTCCGCGAAGTCAAGCCAGCAGTTGATGCTGTGTTTGGGCAAGTTGTTGAGCCAGGTTCTTGCCGGTCCCTCGAGCATCTGCGGGATGTACCGCACGGCCCATCTCCGGTTGCCGCCTGCGATGTGCACTGCTGTGACATAGTCATTGAGCCAATCTTTCGGCTTGGTGCTGCCATCATAGCACTTTGTCCCCCTGGCGAGCTGGAACTGCTTCACGGATGGCTCCGTCATGATGCGGGGACCAAAGCACTCAGGGCCAGGCGGCCCCTTGCTCTCGAGTTGCGCCGATAGAGAAATCCGGTCCAGCTTGTGCCTGGCGTCACTGGGCTCCAGCACACGCTCACCCACGCGATCCAGGATGTCATATCCAGCCAACCCCATGGCCGAATAGCCATCATCATATCTATCCACCTGCACGACTGCAGGTTGCTCCACCGGGTTGACGATTGGCGCGACTGCGCGCGGCTGCTGCCTCTGCCGAGTAGGCTGAGCAACTGGATGCTGAGAAGGGCCTGGGCGCTCTCCATCTCGGGCCTGGCTTTGAGCTTTATGGGCTTGATAGCCTGCTCCTGCAGCGTTGTGTTTTTGTCCGGACTGTCGCGCTACAGCGTGCTGTTTTGCAGCGACAGCCGGATCGTACACCTGCATCTGCCTATCTTTGCCGGAATGCCCACTCCGCTCCTTCTCGCGACTCGGATGCGGTGATGAGGCCTGATCGTTAGATCTAGCCGCGTGTGAGTGCACCACCTGAGAAGCTCCAGCACCCGGGTTGGCTTTCCGGAACTCCTCGTTCTGCCTAGCAGCCTCTAGCACTAGCTCGTTGAGCCTCTCCTGCTGCCTAACGCGCGCGTCGCCAGCGAGATGCGGCAACTCAGCAGCTACAGCCTCAGCAGCTCTAAGGGTTTTGGCGGGGGTGCTGTATCTGGGTCTGGTGGTGGCGGTGTTTTGGCTAGCAGCTTGGCCAGCAGTTTCTCGAACTGCTGCCATCTCGGTGCCTAGGTTGCGGCGCGTAGCGCTTGCCTTGGAAGGCCTCCTCACCACGGGCGTGAAGCCGTGAGCCCGATTGTACTCGTTCTGGTCCAGGTTTAGCTCAAGCCTAACCTTATCCAGCTCCGCCTGCTCGGCGAGCAGCGCCTGACGTTGCTGCTCGAGCTGTGCCCGCATGGCCATGAGCTCGAGCTCGGTGGGAGGCGGCATGCCCATCCGCACGGCGGACGCAGGTATCGTCGGCGTAGTGGAGGGAGGCAGGTTGCAGTCCTTCTCGTAAGGCTTGTGGGTCTTCCCGCCAGCACTCGGGCCAGCGAGATCCTCGATGACGCCCGCGGCAGCAGCAGCCGCACCCTTCCCGGCGTCAACAGCAGGGTCGGTCATCATCACATCCGCGACGTCCGCAGAGCGGCCCATCGGCCTCCCGCGTGCCGCAATGACGGCAGGGGGATCCTCCGCGACATGCACCTCCCCAGGGTACGCGCGGTCGATGACGGTGGCGACGTAGACGAGGTGCACGCCGAAGGAGATCACCGAGCCGCCCTCCGGCATGGCCCTGCCGCCGAAATCGCCGGCGTTGTCGGTGACGAAGTCAAAGGAGCCGAATCTGTGGACGAGGCCACAGACCACGCGCTCTCCGGTAGCAGAAATTGATCCCGTCCGAACGGAAACTCCAGCCAGCGCCGCTGGTTGCCCCACGGTGGGCGCCAACTGTCGTGGTGGTGTCACGGCAGATGCCATAGGATGGCTAAAGTTGTGGGGACGATGGACGCTGGAGGCGCTCGGGGAGGGATCACCCAGCGAGTAGCCGCGTGAGTGTGAAGCTAGCACTGCAAACAACAAGATCTACCCAGGTTCAGGGCCCTCGTGTGGAGGTAAAACCCCTACTCCTTCCTTTCTCTCTTTATATTCGGGTCTCACCGAGTAGCCACAGTACAAGTGTTCCTACTACCGAGTAGCCACCCTTCTCTATACGTGAAGAACTAGGTCAAGAATGTGAACCAAGTCTCGGATCTAGCGTCGTCCCTCGCGCAGGAGGGGGCAGGGCACCTTATATACTGGTGCCCAGCCGGATACAGCCAAGATGTCGACATAGTGTGCACACTGCTCACTTCCGGCTTCTCGCTGACCACTTTGGCTTCCTAGCTTGTCTTCATGTGTAAAGTCGTTGTGCAAAACCAAGGAACCGATCTGTTATCACTGCCACGAACACAGAGTAGGTCCCCCCTATCCTGCGACGCCCTGCTGACACACTGTCGCGGTCAGGCACGCGCTCTGCAGATGAACAGTGCCGTGAACAGTGCCGAAGTACGGACCCGGGATACGCGGGATCCTGTGTCAGAACGGCTCCTTTGACTTCTGGTCCGAGTAGGAGACCGCCATTTCTACTCGGACCACTTCCTCTACCCGGAGGAGAATAACTTCCTTGATTCTTCCTCCTGGCCTTCAGTGTGTACGGCCGAATAGCGGACGACCAGTTAGCGAGTACCGGGTAGCCGCTACTCTGCCAAACGTCTCTTCTGATCTTTGCCCTTAGCACTTGCCTTTACCCTACTCGGGGGTATCCCCCCGACACCATCTCTTTCACAAGCTTGATATTGTATCTCGGTTATATTGTAAATCTTAATATTGTCATCTAACACCAAAAAGGGGGAGATTGAAAGTCAATTTCGTTTTCTCTAAAGTTTTGTGTGTTAGTTAACAATACTAAGTACATTATTTATCAGGGTGTTAAGTGTGCAGGTGTTTATTTATTCATACGCATCGAACACCAAAAAAAGGTGAAGTTAGATCAGCCATATTTGGCACAGTGACCAACCGGATATTTTTAGGGTCAACAAGAAATTCCGGTTGAGCTTATTTTTTTATGAAATTGGCCATTGGAGTCAACCGAAAATTTACAGATCAACCCGATATTCCAGTTTGGGAAGAACAAGAGCAAAAACGGCGAATGACCGGAGTCTGTGCTCACAGAGATCAGCCAGAAATTTCAACCGGAAATTTCCGGGCCAACCGAAATTTCCGGTTGGAACTTAATTTTGGCACAGAAGCGAGCCGGAAATTCTGACCGTATATTTTGGAGCAAATCGAAATTTCCGGTTTTTGTCAACACTGTCTAGTTTTAGATTTGAAGAAGAAGCCAACCGTAATTTCCAGTTCAAGTTTGAACTGGAATTTCCGGTCCAAGATTTCTGCTCCATCGACCACATTTTTGGAGGGGTATAAATACCCTTCCTTCTTCCCTTAGTGAGCTAGTTCGTCGAAGCCATTAATGTGTATTTATTGAGCTTACCAAATCCTAGATCTCTCCCAATCCCTCCATCTAAACTTGTTGATCTTTGCAGGATTGAAGAAAAAGGCTCCGATCTATATCTTCACCAACCGATTTTCATTTCCCCTCTCATTTGCTTGAGGGATTCAAGGCTAGGGTTTCCTTGTGAAAAACCTAGACTCTATTGTTACTTGTTGATTGTTGGTGATTCTTGGGAGCCCCCAATTTTGTTATGGGGGTGTGCCTCAAGCTTGTTATAAAGGACTCGATTCCCGCCTAAAAGGGGATCAATAGTGGAAGGTGAACTAGGCCTCTATGGCGAGGTTCATCGGAGAATAGGGTAAGGCTTTTGTGGCGTTGAGTAGGCCTTCGTAGCGATCTCACACCCCTCCAATGAGTCGTACTCCCCTCAAAAGGAGGAACTCGGGATTACATCCTTGTCTCTGTGTGCTTCCTCTATCGATTACCTCGTTACCTCACCTTTTCTTCATGTTTGTATCTTGTATCTTGTTGTTGTTGTTGTTGTCATATAGGTAAATTCACCATAGTTGTATATCTAGAGAATTTACTTTTGTGACAAGCCTTAATTTGAAGAAAAATTAAAATTGGTTATAGCACTTATTCACCCTCTTCTAGGTGCCCATACTATACGTTCAACCATGCCGCCACGCCGGAGATGAGCCAGTGGCTACCGCGGCGTCCTCGAGCGCCCAAATTGCACTTTCTACGCGGAAATGTGCAGCGGTGACACGAGGCTTGGCCTCGGCACCTACGACACTGCGCACAAGGTCGCCCGCGCGTGGCGCTTTGGCTGCTCCATAACCCAGATGAACTCCTGGGATGTTTGGACGTGGCAGCAGGCGCAAGATCTTGCGCCGCCTCCGCGCCTCGTCACTCAGGAAGATTACCAACGCCATCGCGAGGAAGAGAGGAGCCTCCTCATCGCCAAGCGCGGGATAGAGGCATGGCGCGAGCGTTTCCCGGAGGATGTCGGCGCCGACCGCTCCTAGTGGGCGCATCGCTCAGCCACATGGCGTGATGATAAGCGCCGTCGGAAGGCCGTTGTCCAGGCGCACCTCGACGACCCAACCTTGGTGTGGCAAGACGAAGATCTTCGCCACGAGGACTTGTTCTCTTAGTGGGACTACACCACCACCGATGAGGAGTAGATTAGTATAGTTTTTTTTATCATATTTTAGTTACCATATCAACTATGTCGTTGTCGCTCGAACTTAATATATTTCTATTTTCTGTCTATTTATTCTTCGCATACTGATCTTTATTTCGCCTTTTTGGGTACAAAATGTGTTTCTCGCGTGCTATGGTACAATGAATGGAATAGCCCACGCATGCGCTATCTTGTAGTGCCGCTGGAATTCCTCGCCAAAAAGGCGCAACAACGCGTTGTACATAGGTTTTAGCGCAGCGATTTTTTCTGGAGATGCTCTAAGTTTGTAGCCAGCTCTAACACGAGCTCCAAGACAGAAAAAAGCGGGTCACATGTTTTTTTTTAGATAAAAGGCAATAACTTTCCCTGCTTTAAATTTAAAAAACAGATTCACACAGAAATACAATAATGTTGTGACTACAGCTTCTCCAAAGACACCAACTCCCACCCGGAGCCACACAAAGACCAGACACCACAGAGTAGCCAGAAACCACGGAACGAAATCTAAAAAGAGAAAAGAGGGGGGCGACTTCCCAAAGAACAAGCCGGACAACACCAAGGCAGGACTATGGCGGGCGGCAATGAGAAAGCCTCCGATATCTCGCTAGCAACTCAGCGGCCAACTGCATCAAATGCTCCCGAGCGTGATCCTTTGCAAGTCTTGCCCATGTCTGCACAAACATGGACATTTTGACAATAACATTAGCAGGCTGATTAGGGAAAATCCCTTCAATAGACAGCTTATTACGCGCCCCCATAAGACCCAACTCATCGCAGCGAAGAGCACCAAGCCGTTCTCCTAGAGTTGCCCGAGAGAGGGTGAAGTAAACCAAAAAATTGTGGGAAGTTAGCCGGACCCCAGTCATAGCCCAACACCTCCCGCAACACACTCCAACCTAGCTTTGCAAAGGTGCACTAAAAAAACATATGCGCGACGTCCTCAGGAGCACCACAGAGGGCACACTTTTCGCCCAATGGCCCCCGCCACGCGGCAATCCACATCCGTGATGGAAGCCGGTCCAAGACAATCTGCCAGGTAAAGATCTTGATTTTTAACGGAATCCTAGTTCCCCCGATATTGGCGTGGAACAGAACCACCGCCCCTCTGGAGAGAGCTCCATACATCGACGAGACCGAGAAAGTGATGAAGGACTCAAGTGTCCATCTAATCCCATCCTGTCCCTCTACGAGTGCGACCGAGTCCACCTCTGCCAGCAGCCTGTTCCATTGGTCGAGACCTTCCAAATCAAAGGTACAATAGAGCACCACACCTTCCCGGCACCCTACAGAACCGCAACCACTAAGATCTTCAGGTTACACAGATGGCAAACAGCCGAGAGAAACGGTCCTTGAGTGGGGGAATCCCCATGCCACCAATCCGACCAAAAGCGAGTTCTTTCCCCGTTCCGCACCACGTGCTTTGCCCCCAGTTTGAACAAGTGTTTTATTTTGTGGACACTTTGCCAAAATTCCGAGCCCCCTTGCGGGCGGGCCGCAAAGATGTCAGACTCATCCGGATACTTGGCTTTCAGGAGCTGCTTCCAAATTGGGGCCCGCTCTTGGTAGAGAAGCCAAACCCACTTAAGAATGAGGGCTTCATTCATTGTCTTCGTG
>JAPCYS010002914.1:0-26930 GCA_028641055.1 Alopecurus myosuroides | reverse complement strand
CTGTTGATGAGATGGTTCAATTGTGTATTACTTATTGGTGGAAGTATGATCATCAGATATGTGATTTGGATACTCACCCCTCTTTGAGTTCTAGATACCTAGTGAATTATCCCAAGTCTCTTGAAGACTTGTGGTTAAGGTTGTTGAGAATTTGTATTGGTCACAACCAATGATGGTTTGTGTAATCAGATGATTTGGTTTGCAAAGATACTTTGTTATAAAGATCACTCCAAATGTACTCATGACTAGATGAACTAGACCTATTTCATCATGTCAAGTGAAACATTGGTCACTTTGATTTGTTTAAACTTTCGCGCCAAAATTTCCCGTACTTTTAGATGCATGCTTCGCAAATGCACAAATTATATTTAGATCCTTATAACTTCCCAAACACTGGGATGTTACAATCACTATCCGCATCTTCCGACGAGGAGGCTTGCGGCGCGTTGTGCTTCACCTGCGACATCCGCAAGGCACCAACGCCAAAGAGATTCAAACTTACGACGAAGGTCCCGAAATACGATGGGTCGTAAGAGACGAAGTCTTGGCTATCATACTACCTCACGGCAGTAAAATGCCAACGTGGGAACAAGACAACGTCCATGCAATACATGAACCTACACCTTGTAGGCGTTGCACGCTGTTGGCTCGAAGGAAGACCGCATGCATGCTATGGGTCCTAGGACGACCTGACCTACGACTTTTGTAGAAACTTCCAAGCAACATACAAAATACCCGCGTCTATCGAGGAGCTGCGGGCATGCAGGCAGAAGAGCGGTGAGTCTACTCGCGAATATATTCAGCGATGGACCACAGCTCAAAAACACGGCAGGAAACATGTCAGAAGAGGTTGCAGTCGAAGATTTCACCAAAGAAGCTCGGCGCACTGTTTTCTGGGATGAACTGGGACGAGCTGCGCCCAAAACCATCGGGGAATTAATGGCAATAGCCGACAGATGGGCTAACGGTGAAGATTCTGTGTGCAACGAGAAAGCATCTTCACCCGCGCCTGAGGAAGATCGCCACGGTTGAAAGAAGAAAAGGAGACACTACAACGATCGAGAAGAACTGGTGGCAGTAGAGTTCACCAGAAATCGCGACAACGGGCCTCGTGGAAATCGCGAATGGAAGCCAAAACCGGTTGACAAAACCCGCGAGGAAGACCTTGATGGTTATTGCACGCTACATCTATTCACAGATAAGCGCACAGGCGAGACCAAACCAACTCATCTCCTCAGGGATTGCCGAAAGTTCCAGGACATCCACGAGGCTTACATGAAGAAGAACAGAGCTGCGGTTAACCAGGGATACCCGCAACTCCCAGGAGAGTACCAGCCGCCACAGCCCCTGCCTCCACCAGGACATCAAAACGCGGTATTGTCCGCGCTACCAGCGCCACCCGTCGCAAACCAGGGAGGAAATGGGTACCCGAACCCATAGGGACTCCTAGGAATGATACAGCAGGTCTGCCCCTCCTGCAGGGTCCAGAAGACAAACACACGCCAAGTGGTCATGGAAGTACAAGCTCCACCGTCCACACCCGAATACTTGAAGATGGCAGATCAATCGATAACTTTCTCCAAAGAAGACCATCCTCCTCGGGTATACCGACCGAGACACGACGCGCTCGTCATTCAGGCGCAGATAGGCAACTACGAACTCGCGCGAGTGTTCATGGACGGCGGCAGCGGGATCAACATCATTTAAGCGGACACACTCCGTAAAATGAACAAGAACCTAGCCGGACTCGCAAAATCAGAAACATCCTTCCATGGGATAGTACCAGGAAAAGCAGTCCGACCACTCGAAACAATCAACCTGGAGGTGGTGCTCGAAAACCCGAGAAACTACAGGAGAGAGTTCCTCGACTTCTAGGTAGTCGACTGGCCCACACAGTACCACGCCATTCTCGGTCAAACAACGTTCACGAGATTCATGGCAGTACCCCACTACGCCTACCTAAAGCTCAAACTCCCTGGGAAATACGACACCATCACCGTAGATGGCGACTTCCAGAAATCAGACAAATGCAACATTGAGTTCAACGAAATCGCGAAATCTTTCGGGATACAGGAGGAGCTAGAGGAGTTAGCAAAGACCACGGATCACTCCGTGATGCCACTCACAAAAAAGAACGCTCCAGAACTCGAGTTCAGTGCAAACAACGACACTCGAAAGCATCAAGTTCATCCGACAGAATCCGCGAAGATGGTGATGGTGTCTACCACCCTATCGCCCGCATAGGAAGGCACGCTCGTAGAACTCCTCCTTGAGTACTGGGAAATCTTTGCCTGGCAGCCTTCTGATATGTTAGGGATACCCAGTGAGTTTGCCGAGCACTCACTCAAAGTATTAAAAGATGCCAAACCTATCAAGCAAACGACCCGACGGTTTTCTGAGCTAAAGTAGAGGGCACTCGTAGAAGAAGTGAATAGACTACTCGCCGCAAAATTCATCAGAGAAATAAATATATCCACCTTGTTAGCAAACCTGGTGCTGGTCCCGAAGAAAAACACTAACATCCTTCGCGTGTGCATCGAATACACGTCGTTGAACAAACACTGCCCCAAGGATAACTTCCTCTTGCCGCAGATCGACCAGATCGTGGACTCCACTACAGGCTGTCAGCGACTCTCCTTCTTGGACGCCTACTCGGGCTATAATCAGATCAGGACAATGCCTTATGCTGGTCTCGAAGACAGCGTTCATCACACCTCACGGTGTTTACTGCTACACGACAATGCCCTTCGGGCTGAAAAACGCAGGCGCAACATATCAGCGCTCCATGCAAAAATGGCTCGCCAAGCTCATTGGCAAGAACGTAGAAGTGTATGTTGACAACATCGTCATAAAAACTCGAGTGGAGAACACGCTCCTCGAGGACATCAGGGAAATATTCGACGCTCTCAACGCATGTAAGATCAAGCTCAGCCCGACAAAAAGCGTCTTTGGCGTTCCTGCAGGACAACTTCTCGGGTATCTGGTGTCCACCTGAGGAATCGAAACCAATCCGGAGAAAATTCAAGCAATCTTGACAATGAAGGAGCCAACCAATCTTCGCGGCGTACATCAGCTCGCGGGAAGACTAGCCGCTCTGAGCAGATTCATCGCAATATTAGGCGAGTAAGCATTGCCCTTCTATAAGCTGCTGAAGAAAACAGATAAGTTCTTGTGGACACCCGAAGCAAAAAAGGCGTTCATCGATCTAAAACGAGTACTGCAGAGCAAGCGCGTCTTGGCAACGCCACAGGAGAAACCCCTATAACTCTACCTAGCCGCAACAAACCAAGTTATCAGCACAGTTATTGTCGTCGTGCGGCTAGAGGAGGGAAATGCGTATGGCGTTCAGCGGCCAATATATTACATCAGCGAGGTGCTTTCTTCGTGTAAACAGTGATACCCTCACTATCAGAAGCTCGTGTACGGCGTAGTCCTCACAGCCCGAAAGCTCAAGCATTACTTCCAGGAACATACGGTCACGGTGCTAAACGACGCATCACTCGGTACTATCATGAACAACCCCATGGCATCCGGAAGAATCGCGAAGTGGAGCATCGAGCTAGGCGCCTGGGACATAATATACGCAGGGCGCAACTTTTTAAAATCCCAGGTCGTCGTGGAGTTCCTAAGCGAGTGGATGGAGATGCAAACACCAGGCCCCCAGAATACACGAGCAATTGGATCATATATTTCGACGGGTCGAAAAGAAACGAAGGAGCCGGCGCTGGAGTTATTCTCATATCTCTCGGGGGTGATAAGCTGCAGTATGTCTTGCGATTGGACTTCCCACCTGATGATCCAGCATCCAACAACGACGCAGAATATGAGGCCCTCTTCCACGGCATGAAAAAGGCGATCGCCTGCGGAGCCACTCGATTGATGATATATGGGAATTCAAATCTCATCGTGCAGCAGACGATGAAGGAGTGCGATGTTATCGCAGATAACATGGTCGCCTATCGTGACATGTACAATCTACTCGAAGGAAGTTTCAAAGGGTGCGAACTGAAGCACATCGCGCGATCAACTAATGAGGAAGTAGACAAGCTAGCAAACATGGGGTCCACAAACGCCCCCATACCACCAGGAATCTACTTTGAAATAATGATCAAGCGTTTAGTCCAAGTCAAGAAGCCAGCGGGAACACCCATAGCAGTGGAAACAGACACCAACCCGCAAATTGTTATCATCGAGCTCATCCATAATATCTCAAGGCAAGTTTTTCTCGTCGAGTCAACCTAGACACAGAAATACCTCGACTACTTGTCCGACAAATAGCTACGAACAGACATTTGCGAGGTCCGACAAATAGTACGACGCAGCAAATCCTTTCGGGTGATCAACGGAATGCTATACAAGCAAAGCATATCAGGAGTATTGCAGAGATGCATAGCACCCGAAGATGGCAAGGAGCTGCTCTGAGACATACATGAAGGAGACTGCGGGCACCACGCCAGTTGGAGAGCAATCGTAGGCAAAGCTTTCAGGGCAGGATTCTACTGGCTCACGGCAGCCAGAGACGCCAAAGATCTAGTCGACAGATGCAATGCCTGCCAGAGATTCGCACCCAAGCCACACGCCCCTGCCAAGAACTCCACATGATCCCTATCGCCTGGCCCTTTGCTCAATGGGGGCTAGATATGGTGGGACCGCTGCGCAAGTCAATGCCTGGAGGATACACCCACCTGCTCGTGGCAGTCGACAAGTTCACGAAGTGGATAGAGGCTATGCCAGTCACCTCTGCGCACGTCGAGTGCGCCGTGAGATTCCTCGACTCCATTGTGTGCAGATTTTTCATACCACACAACATCATCACGGATAATGGAAGCAACTTCACAGCCAAGGAAACACATGACTTCTGTGAGGAAAAAGGAATCACCCTCAACTTCACCTCGGTAGCTCACCCGCAAACTAATGGCCAAGTCGAACGATCCAATGGATTAGTTTCGCCTGGCCTAAAGAAGCGGTTGCTTGATCGACTTCACCCAGCAGCAGGGCACTGGGCCAAAGAACTACCATAAGTGCTATGGAGCCTACACACAACACCAAATCGGTCGACAAACTACACGCCATTTTTCATGGTATACGGAGCTGAAGCCGTCCTACCCGAAGATGTCAAATTCAGTGCCCCACAAGTTGTTGCATACATCAAAGAAACCTCAAAAAGGCACTCGCGGAGGACATGGATGCACTGGACGAGATCCGGGACATTGCACTCGCAAGATCCGCAGTCTACCAGCAATTTCTGCGCAACTACCACAGTCGCTGCATACGCCACAGATCCTTCGTGGTAGGAGACCTGGTGCCGCGGCTCAAACAAAAGGAAGGACACAAGCTCGAGCCACCATGGGAAGGACCTTTCATAATACATGAAGTTATCCGAGGAGGCGCCTATCGCTTGAAAAACCCGAAGACCGGCGGTATCTAATCCAACCCGTGGAACGTGGAGCACCTCCGCATGTTCTACCCCTAGGATTATTCTACTCGCAAGAACTAAGGCTGTACCAGCCACTTTGTAGCTCGATAAAAAACATGGCTTCTCAGCCATATGAATAAACACATGGTTTCTCAACCATAGCTATCGCGTTTTTTCCATTACATGCTAAAAATGACAGGTACGCACCCCAAACACACGGGGGATACGCCTAACTAGCATCGTCACATTCTTTTGAGTGCTGCAACTCGATAAAAGAACACAAGGTACACACCTTATAAACACCTTAAATATATGGACTCAAATATACAAGGTCACAAGGCTTACGCCTTCAAACACCTTACAACAAAATACAAGATATTTACATCTTAAAATTACAACTAACGGCGAGCAGCCGCATCCCAAGTAATTGATCAATTTCCTTGGAGGTCAGTCAAACAATCTGCTCCGCTATAGGCCACACGGCCGGATAATGAGGAGAACGATCCACCAGAGGACCTTTCGAGTCGGGAAGTCGTGCCACCGAGATAAAGTTGACCTCAGGATGCCATAGTCGAACGAAGGCAAGGGCTACTTGAGATTCACTGATAAGTTGTTGACGCACACACTCTCGAACTTCCCCTACTCGACGGAAAATCCTTAGCAAACCACTCAAGTCTTCTGGAACAACACCCAAGGGATAAAACGCCAAATGGACAGAAGACAGAGCTTCGCGACAAGACTCGACGAGTATTTGCGCCTGACTCGTCCGGTACTTCAGGGTGGCCATAACAAAACCTCGGCTGCGGTCAGACCAGAAGTTGCTCGCATGAGGTTTTGAGCTACCCAAATCATGAGCAATGTGGTTGTCCACCCAATGGGTTTCACAAACTCTGTTAGGTTCAACAACTAAAAAAGCAACGAACAAGTCAAACCAAAGAAGGGAGCAAGCAGCGAAGTACTTGGGGGCTCGCAAACTTACAGAGCATGCCCTTCGCAACAACCGCCAGCTCTTCCATCACAAACTGCTCACGCTCCGCCGCAAGTTTTTTGCTTCGACTTGGCAACATCAGCCACACCTCGCATAGCTTTCAGCTTACGATCGCCATCCGCGACACGGTCGCGAAGTGAAGCTAATGTGTTAGCAGCAGCTGAAAGCTCATGATCCCTCAAATGATTTTGGTGATCATAACAACGCAGGTATCCTCTCTCTAACAATGTTGTTTAAGTGTCTGCAGCTGGCCTCTCAGATGATTATTGATAATGCTCTCAAAAAGTTCAATGAGGATTTCTGAAAATGATCTATATTGCAACCGGATTTTTCAGGTGCTAGCCCCGGAATTTCCGGTGGACATAGGGCGGAATATTCGGCCCTTGCACCGTAATATTCCGGCCCCTCTGGCCTCTTCAATCGACTAAGTGTCTTTCTCCAACTTCCCGTGCACAGAAGGTGGGGCGGATATTTGCCCAAATTATTCCGGGGCAAATTTCCGGCCCTCTGGTCCTTAGCAGTTTTTGGAGATTTCACAGGTGCCCCCGCGCAGAGATGGGGGTGGACTATTGGCCGGAAATTTCCGGCCCCGGATTATTCAAAATCCGCCCCCCGGATATTTCAAATATCCGGCCTGGTCCTTAGCAGAATTTCAGCGTGGTGCTACTACCCGCGTGCAGAGATTGGGGCGGAATATTGGCCGGAATTTTCTGGCCCCAGAAAATTCAAAATTCCGCCCCCCCGGATATTTCAAATATCCGGCCTTGCTGCACCGGAAATTTCCGGTGCTAACCCCGGAATATTCCGGCCCTGGCGCACTGCAACGGTCAGAAATGGGAGGATCCTATAAATATCTGGCTTCTTCCTCTAGACAGCTAGTTCATCCATTGCTATATCTCCTTCATTTCTCAAGAGCTCAAAACGCCCCGTTTTCCCTCCTGCTCCAACCAAACTCGATGCCCTTCAAGGATCTTATGGAGGAGGCCTAGATCTACCTTTCTACCAAGCCAAAAATTATGTTCCCACACCATACCTCTTGGGATCTTGTAATCTCTTGGTTGCTTTGTCATCCAAGGGAAACCCTAGTGTTGTAGCTTCCACCTTGTAGCAAGAAGCTTCGGATTGTTGAGAGCCTCCATCTCACTTGTGGAGTAGCCTCAACCTCTTGTAAAGGTTTGTTCAACGCCTTCAAGTCGACCTCATAGTGGAAACGAGAATCTCCCTCATCGGAGAAGCTCAAGGAGAACAAGGTGTGCACATATGTGCTAATGAGGAGCGCCTAGGTGGCTCCGTTCTTCTATCAAGAGCAGAGCCCGTGCACGTCCGACACCATTCCCGGAATTTCTTTGTCAGAAGCTCGAGATCCTCCCCGCGCCGCCCGCAAATGGCCACTGGTGATTCACCGCGCGCCGTAGAGGAACATTCGGTCTCCGTCGACATCGACGAGATCATCAACAACATGGACCCGCAGCTCGATTCTCCGAGCCGCGCCGTCGCAACCACGCCGGAGAAAACCACTGGCGACCAGGCCCGCGAGGATCCTCCTCTCGCGACTGAGAACATGGGCGCCTCTTCTTCCGCGCCGCCTCCTCCATTCTCCCCTGTAACGGTGGAAGAAAAGATCTTCCTCGTCGATGAGGAGCTTGCTGTTGTGGCCGCCGCCACCGGAGCGGAGGACGAAGGCGAGATCCAACAGTTGCAGCCGGTGCAACTTGGCCCCTTCCCTTCTTTTGACAACGGAGAAGGAAGGGTTGATTGTGAAGGGGAAGTGGCGGCACGAGGAGGACGACTCCGAGCCCTTGCCCAAAGCCGGGGAAAGGGTTATCCTAACCTCGCAGATTTCTCAAGGTATGGGAATTCCACCTTCCGCCTTCTTTCTCCAGGTCCTTAACCACTACAACATACAACCCCACAATCAGCCTCCAAACTCCATTCTTTATCTAGCGGGGTTCCAGTCCCTCTTTGAAGGCTATCTAGGATTAGAGACTAGGTTAGATTTTTGGTTGTACTGCTTCGTGGTTAAGCGAACCCTTTTGAGGGCGCACTTCCGACTTGCGGGATCATATCCTTTACCCGACGTAGAATAATGAAGGATTGGTTCCCTCAGATAAAAACCTCGGAATCCGTCAAATTTTGGACGGGTTCGTTTTTCTACCACCAAGACGTCCCGTCTCCTAGAAAGGAGACGGAGATTCCACCTTTCGTCAATTCTGCCGCCACTCCTCAGGAAAACTAGGCTATGGAGGCAGTTCAGACTCTGCCGGATGATTTGATGAAAATCAAACGGCGCATCGCCAAACTCATCTCTTTCGAACCTCCTCTCACTGGAACCGACACTGTTTTGTGTTGGTTCGGAAGACGTCATCCTCTGGCGCATCAAACCTGGCTTCTGTGTGACTACAAGGGCCCGGAAGATAAGATGAGGGGAACATACAAGGCGTTCACGAAGAGGGACTTCAAGAAGCGGGTCAATCATTTGGTCGCCACACGCGACCAATATGAGAAAGCCGAGAGATGTACCATGAAGGGAATCCGGTTCCAAAGGTAATATTCTTTTCTCTTTGGGCAATTTCTCGGATTTTTATCTTTCTCAGATTTCATAACTTAGTTGGATATCGCTCTTTTCCCACAGGTCACCGACCTCACCGACAACGATCTTGCAACCGATGCCGAACTGGACGCAATGTGTGCCAAGTTTTTTGGTGGTCGGAAACGCAATAAGCCATCAACTGCTGAAGAGGTGGTGGAACTTTACGGAGTTCACGTCATTACATCTAGGAAATCCTATGGGTTTGCATTTTTCTCAGCTTTTTGTCGTAGGAGTCATTTTACTTTCTCGGAACACTAATTTCTTGGAATTTCTTTCACTTCCTTTCCTTTTCAGCTTTGCTCCAACTTCTTTGAAGCCAAAGAAACTGAAGAAACAAAAGGCAGCAGCTGGAAAGGGGGTGCACCCATCTGCTGATGCAGCTCCTGCTACCCCAGCTGCTCTGGGGGAGAAAATCAATCTTCAAGGGAGGAAGGATATCCCCTGCCGACCAGCCAGCCCATTGCGTCCGAGACGGACGCGAGGGAAAGGGCGGTGCCGGACATTAGTGGCCCTTCTCGTACAACTGAGGAGGAACCCATTCCTACTTTTGACAAGGAGTTTAAGGTAAAGGAAGAACCATTTGACGAACATGGATACATTCATTCGTGGGCGACCAAATTCTTCGCACCAGCGCCTCTAATCCGTCCTTGGACGCAAGGCGTGCTTATTGTAAGGAATAACTTCGTATTTTCACCTCAGCGGGTCATCCAGGACGGCCTTTGCAATGTCGGGATCCTTTTTGCAGACTATGCAAAAGAATTCAATGAAAACCTGGAAAACTTGATCAGGATGATCCAGGTAATATCTCTAGCCCCCAAGTAATAAGCTGAATGTATACTTTTGACTTGATACTTTTTTCATTATTATGCTTGTTTTTTACTAAAGCATTTTTCTTTCCTTTCCAAGTTTCAGCAAACTACTGAGAACATCAACATGGAAGTTTTCGACAAACTTACCATCAAGAATAAGGAGGTGAAAACCCTTCTTAAAATTCTTGAAGATAAGGAGGCGGATCTGGCATCTACTCAGCAGCAGCTGAGTGAACTGACAGGTAAAAAAAATCTCTGCTTTCATTCGCCATTTTGTCTAAGTATTTTTCCCAGTTTCTAACTCTTCTGTTTACTTGCTTTTCAGCTTCTTTGGCGAAATCCAAACAAGTTGCTGAAGATGCCGGCAACACCAAGAACCTCCGCCGCGAAAACCTGGATCGTCACAAACTGACTGTGAAGCTCCAGAAGGAACTGGAGGCCATCCAACTAGTTGTTGGCATTGCCGAATCCAAGGCCTCCAGCCAGGCCGAGAATAATAAGGCCACCATCCGGTACCTGGAGAACGCCTTGAACTAGCGCCTGGAAGAAGGCACCGAGATGGACCGGATTCTCGGTAAGTTAATTTTTCATTTACTGGATTTTCCATGTTTCCACTTCTTCTGTTTTTCCTAACACTTGTGTGTTTATTGAAACAGGAGATAGCCCCCCAGCTTACCCGGATTGAAAAATCCGGGCTTTCAGGAAGGTATTCACCGCGATCAAGGCTGCGGGAATGTTGCTTATTAATAGGTACCTTCCCGCCAGATCAATGGAGTTCTCGGAAGTTGAAAAAACTTTCGTAAGCTATCGTGGAGGTGGCGGATCGCAAGGAATCCCTGCTCCGTTCTGCGGCTCGCGGTGGTGCACGCATGGCTCTTGGGCTCATGTGCATGCACTACCCCTGTCGGGGGGTTACCCCCGAGTAGGGGTAAGGCAAGTGCTAAAGTGAAGGTCAAGGTGCTGTTGACCGGGTAGACGGCTACCCGGGTACCTGCTACCCGGTAGGTTTCTATCCGGGCGTATGCACTGAAGTCCAAGAGAAGATATCGAGGAAGTTATATTCGTCCAAGTAAAGAAGTTGGTCCGAGTAGACGGCTGGCAATCCTACTCGGGCCAGAAGTCAATGGAGCCGTTCTGACAAAGGATCCCGCGTATCCTGCGTCCGTACCGACGTGTTGTTCAACTTACTAGGTTCGTGATCATCCATGATGCGGGTGGTGACAGAGGGTTAGGCAGTCGTCCTGTCAGAGTGGACAGAAGCTGTCAGCCGTACGGCGCGGCGGCTTCTCCGGGCGAGATCTCGGAAGCGTGCTAACTTCACATTGGTTAAGTCCCATCACTGTACCTTTTAATCTTTGTTTATTCGGCTGAGCACCAATATATAAGGTGGCCTGCCCCCTCCTGCACGAGGGACGTCGCTTGACTTCGCATTTATTGCTAGAGACAACACTAGAGCTAGAGAGAGCTGCCGAGTGACTACTCGGCTGAGAGGCAAACTTGTACTGTGGCTACTCAGAAATCATACATACAGAGAGATAGGCAGGAGTAGGGGTGTTACCTCCACACGAGATCCCTGAACTTGGGTAGTTCTTGGTGTTTGCAGTGTCACTTACGCGCGGCTACTCGCTGTGCGATCCCTACCCAGATTCCCCCAGCGTCCATCGGCCCCAAACATTAGCCATCCCATGGCATCTGTTGTGATACCACCACGACAGTTGGCGCCCACCGTGGGGCCAGCAGCGGCGCTGGCTGGGGTTCAAATTCGGATGGGACCGATTTCAGCTTCAGGGGAGCGCATGGTCTGTGGCCTTGTCCACAGATTCGGCTCCTTCGACTTCGTCACCGACAACGCCGGAGATTTCGGCGGCAGGCCCATGCCTGCAGGTGGCTCGGTGCTCTCCTTCGGCACGCATCTCGTCTACGTCGCCACCACCGTCATCCGCGAGTTCCCGGATGTGGTGCTCGTCGCAGAAGATCTTCCTGCTGTACTCGCTGCCCCCGGGAAGCCAACTGGCTGCTCTGCGAACAGCGTGGAGGTGATGATGACAGGCCCGACTATCGATGCCGGGAAAGGCGCGGACGCTGCCGCTGGTGTCATCGAGGAACATGCGGGTCCTAGGGTCCACAAGCCCTACGAGATGGCCCAGAACATGCCTCCTTCCACCTCTACGGTTATACCGGCTGCTCGTGGTGAAGCCACCGTGCAGCTGGGCATGCCGCAACCCAACGAGGCGGAACTCGCCGCCATGAAGGCGCAAATCGAGCAGCAGCGTCAAGCGCTACTCGCAGAGTCCCAGGAGCTGGAGAAGGTTAGGCTTGAGCTTAACTTGGCTCAAAACGAGTACAACATAATGCATGGCTTTATTCCTGTTTCTAGGCTGCCTAGCAAGATAGGCGCTACCCGTCGCAACTTAGGCGCTGAGCTGGCTAGAGATGGTAGGGCTGCTAGCCAATCTGCTAGTTTGAACATTGTTGGTAGGCCCAAGTACAGCACCCCGCCAAAACTCTTAGGGCTGCAGAGGCAATGGCTGCTGAGTTGCCGCATCTCACTGGCGAAGCGCGCGCTAGGCAGCAGGATAGACTCAACGAGCTAGTACTAGAGGCTGGCAGGAAGAACGAGGAGTTCTGGAAAGCCAATCCGGGTGCTGGCGCTTCCCATGTTGTTCACTCGCATGGGATGAGATCTCAGGATCAGGCGTCATCACCGCTTACCGGTGGGGACAGAGCCCAGAGTGTGACCTCTCAGAGACACAGACACATGCAGGTGTACGACCCAGCTGTCGCTGCAAAACAGCACGCTGTAGAGCGGCAGCCCGGCCAAAAACATAACTCTGCAGGAGCAGGCTAAGAAGCCACTAAAGCTCACAGCAAGGAACAACGAGGGAACTGTGCAGGCACATCTCGGCGTCATGCCGCTCAGCCTACTCAGCAGAGGGTGCAGCCGCAGGTAGCTGTGCAGCCGCAAGTCGTTGTGCAGCCGGAGGCAGTTGTGGTCGCAGCCAACCCGGTTGTGCAACCCGCAGTTGTGCAGCAAGACCGCTACAACGAAGGCTACTCGGCGATGGGGCTGGCCGGTTATGCAGATCCAAGAGACGTCACTGATCGCCTCGGTGACCGGATGCTGGAGCCATCTGATGCAAGGTACGAGCTGGACCGGATCAACTAGTCTGCGCAACTCGAGACGAGGGGGCCACCCGGCCCAGAATGCTTTGGCCGCCGCATCATGGAGGAGCCGGCCCTGAACCATTTTCAGCTGGCAAGAGGGACCAAGTGCTATGATGGCAGCACCAAGCCGGAAGACTGGCTGAGTGACTATGTTACCGCTGTGCACATCGCAGGCGGCAACTGGAGATGGGCTATGCGGTATGTTCCACAGATGCTAGAGGGCCCAGCTTGGACCTGGCTCAACAACCTGCCCAAGGACATCATCAACTGCTGGTTGGACTTCTCGGAAGCCTTCATCAGCAACTTCACCAGCACGTACAAGAGGCCGAATAGGCCGCAACAGCTGTCCGCTTGCAAGTAGCGAGAAGAGGAGACTGATCGAGAGTATCTTACTCGGTGGAGCACTTTGAGGAACACCTGCGAAGGTGTGAATGAGGCCCAGGCCATTACCTGGTTTTCTCAGGGATGCAGGCATGGCAGCATGTTGTGGCAGAGGCTGCAGCGAGAGATGCCGAGTACGCTCGCCGAGACAATCAAGGTTGCAGATATGTATGCACTCGGCGACCCTACTCAGTCTCTGCTCGATTCGCCTGAGCCGAGAAGGAAGCACCATGATGGCAACAGACGCAACGAGTTCTGCAACAAGCGCAGAGGTGAACGCATTGATACTCGGTATGATCCCGAGGAGGTGAGTGCTGTGACTACAGCTGCTGGGAGTAGCCAAAGGCAACAAACTGCTAGATCCCAGTACGGGCAAAACTAGAATCAGGGCCAAGGCATCAAGAAGCCATACAATGCTCCTAAGCAGGGTAGAGGCAACCCGGAGCCAGTTTTCATCTTTGAGAACATGAAGGTTGGGCCATGCAGTTTCCATACTCGGCATCCGACTAGGCCGGCCAACCACACTACTCGGCAGTGCAGCTGGTGGGACCGCATCAAGAATGAAGACCTGCCTCCTCCTCCTCCTCTGTCGCTCTCGGGAGCCAATGTGCAGCCTATTTTTGGCAGCTGCTCCCAGGCCTGCAGGCAATCCGAGAAGGGAGAACGTGAACCAAGTGGCTCAGGGAGCCAACCACAACTACAACAACCGAAACAACAACCGCAACTTCTACACCCGCAACAACAACAGCAACAACATCAACCTAGGCAACAACAACAACGACAATAATGATGGTGGAGACCACAATCAGTACCAGGAGCACCATGAGAGTTACATGATTTTCACCACCAAGCCAGACAACAAGAAGTCACAGTGCAGGCGAGCGATGGAGGTAAATGTCGTGATCCCGGCTGTGCCTCACTATCTGCACTGGTGCGACCAGGAGGTTACTTGGTCCAAGGCTGGTCACCCCAAGGTGATGCCTAATCCGGGTACCTATGCACTGGTGGTGGATCCCACTTTCTTGGGAACTCAGAAGAATGTAAGGTTCAGCAAAGTGCTGATTGATAAGGGCAACAACATCAACATCCTATACCAAGATACACTGGAGAAGCTCGGCCTTGCCGAGAACATGCTGCTACCCAGCAGGACCACATTCCACGGAATTGTGCCGGGAGTATCTTGTGCTCCAATCGGCCGCATCTGGATAGATGTCCTATTCGGCACCAGGGAGAACTGCCGCACCGAGTGCATCCAGTTCGAGGTGGTTGATCTTCAGAGCCCCTACCATGCTCTACTCGGTAGGCCTGCCCTCACCAAGTTCATGGCTTCAAACCATGCCTCTTACCTGAAGATGAAGTTACCTGGTCCCAACGGTGTCATCACCATTGCGGGAGATTACAAGAGGTCCTTGGAGTGTGCCTCTGCTAGTTCTCAGCTGGCGGAATCTATGGTCATTGCGGCCGAGAAGAAGAAGATGTATGAGGTGGTGGATATGGCGCAAGCAGCGCAAGGTGGTGCGCCTGGCATGCCGAGTTCCTAGTATGGGACTGCGTTCCAGGCGCCCCAGGAGACAAAGAAGGTCCAGGTCGATCCTGAGTTCCCAGACCGTGTTGCCATCATTGGCGCCGGGTTGGGAGAGAAATAGGAAAGCGAGCTCATCCACTTCCTCCGTGAGAATAGGGACGTCTTCGCGTGGTCCAATGAGGATCTGTCGGGTGTCCCGAGGGAGTTGGTTGAGCACTCGCTACATGTGCGTCCTGACGCCAAGCCAGTCAAGCAGTCGATGTGCCGCTTTGGTGATGAGAGGAGGAAAGCTATCGGTGATTAGATCACCAAGTTGATGGTGAGCAACTTTATCATTGAGGTGTTGCATCCGGATTGGTTAGCCAACCCGGTTATGGTCGAGAAGAAGAAGGAGGACCCCAAGGCCGATACGGCATGGCGCATGTGCGTGGACTACATCGACTTGAACAAGGCCTGCCCCAAGGATCCATTCTCGCTACCCCGCATAGATCAGGTGATCGATTCCACTGCTGGTTGTGAGCTTTTATCTTTCATAGATGCCTACTCTGGTTTTCATCAGATAGCTCTCAACCCGGATGATCAAATAAAGACTGCCTTTATTACCCCGTACGGGGCTTATTGCTAACGAGTCATGTGCTTTGGGTTGCGGAATGCTGGGGCTACCTATCAGAGATGCAAAGCAGAAATGCTTGCATGATCAAATTGGAAAGAATGTGTAGGTGTATGTAGATGACATTGTCATCAAAACGAATAAAACACATACTCTGCTTAGTGACATTGAGGAAACTTTTGCCAACTTGCGCATGTACAGGATGAAGTTGAATCCGAGTAAATGCACCTTTTGCGTCCCTGCTGGCAAGTTACTCGGTTTCTTGGTTTCTAGCCGGGGCATTGAGGCCAATCCTTCAAAGATAAAAGCTATAGAGAGCATGTCTTTGCCGTGATCCCTGAAGGATGTGCAGAAGTTCACCGGATGCGTGGCTTCTCTGAGCCGCTTTCTGGACAGAATGGGCGAGAAGGTTTTGCATCTCTATCAATTGATGAAAAAGAGTGACAAGTTCGTCTGGACACCACAAGCTGATGTAGCATTCAAGGAGCTGAAGGCCATGCTGGGTAGCGCTCCCATCCTGGCTAGTCCGCTACCCAAAGAGCTGATGTTGCTCTATATTGCAGCTACCAACCGAGTAGCCAGCGTGGTGATTGTGGTGGAAAGGGAAGAGGAAGGCAAGACTGTGCAGCGGCTAGTGTAGTATCTGAGTGAAGTGCTATCCAACTCCAATTAAAACTATCCGCACTACCAGAAGATGACATATGGTGTGTACCTGGGTGCCAAGAAGCTGAAGCATTATTTCCAAGAGCATCCCATCACAGTGGTGAGTTCTGCTCCCATCTCGGACATCATGGGCAACAAGGATGCAAGTGGCAGAGTAGCCAAGTGGGCAATCGAGCTAGCCGCATACACTCCCTTGTACGCAAGAAGAGAAGCCATCAAGTCACAAATTCTGGCGGATTTCTTGGTGGATTGGGCCGAGGTGCAGTATGAACCTCCCCTGCCGGAAACCAATTTCTGGAAGATGCATTTTGACGGCTCCAAAGTGAAGGAAGGCCTTGGTGCTAGCGTAGTGCTTACGTCACCCAAGCAAGATCAACTCAAGTACGTGCTGCAGATTCACTTCAAGGCATCTAACAATGTGGCAGAGTACGAGGCAGTGGTGCATGGTTTGAGAGTAGCCAAGGAGATTGGGGTGCAGCGTATCGCTTGCTATGGCGACTCGGACTTAGTGTTGTAGCAAGTATCCGGCACTTGGGATGCCCTAGATGCAAATATGGCATCTTATCGGTTTCTGGTGCAAACTATGACTGGTTTCTTTGAAGGGTGTGAATTTCATCATATACACCGAGCTGAGAATGATGCAGCGGATGCTCTGTCCAAGTTGGGGTCTTCTCGGCAGTTTATGCCGCCTGGGATTGCCTTGGAGCATTTGAGAAAGCCATCTATCAAGCCATCCCCCAACTCGGAGTCTATCTTCGTTTCTTCACTGCCAGGAGAGGAAGTTGTTCCCATGGAGATTGATTGGGAGGCTGCAAAAGAGTACCCGGTGACTGTCGTCTCCAACCCGGGGACTGGCACCTGCAACCCGGGGACTGTCCCTTCTTACTCGGGGACTGCCCCTCCTAACTCGGGGACTGTCGCATTCATTGAAGGGGTCATTTCCGAGTACTCGGGGACTTTGGATCCTGCCCTCAATTCCGAAGAAATATTGGTGGCTGATCCAATGGAAACGGACGAACCAGTGTTTCCCATCCGAGAGACACCGAGTTGGGCTCTGCCCATATTATCCTTTCTAAAAGATGGCACCTTGCCGAGTGATGAGGTTACCGCTAGGAAAATTCATAGAAGATCCAAGGGCTATACTATCTTCAAGGAGGTACTTCATAGAAGGAGTCCTACTGGCGTGCTGCAACGCTGCGTTGAGCCGGAAGAGGGAGAAGAAATTCTGATAGAGATACATCAGGGGAATGCAGGCATCACGCCTCTTCTCAAGCTCTAGTCAACAAGGCCTTTTGGCATGGGTTCTTTTGGCTCACTGCCTTGAAGCAAGCTGAAGACATTGTGAGAAAGTGCAACGGGTGCCAGAGATTTGCAAGTAAGATTCATATGCCAGCTTCCGAGTTGAAGACCATTCCCATTACTTGGCCATTTGCAGTTTGGTGTTTGGACATGGTAGGACCTTTCAAGCCGGCTAGAGGCAACATGACTCACATCCTAGTCATGGTTGACAAGTTCACCAAGTGGATTGAGGTCAAGCCTATTCGGAAGTGTGATGGAGCCACTGCTGTGAGTTTCCCGAAGGATGTGATTCTGAGATACAGCTACCCGCACAACATCATCACTGATAATGGCACAAACTTTGTTGAGGGTCCTTTTGCAAGATTCTGCAGAGAGAAGCGGATTAGGCTAGATGTTGCATCTGTTGCGCATCCGGCCTCTAATGGGCAAGTTGAGAGAGCAAATGGCATGGTGTTATCCGGCATAAAGCCAAGGCTGATTGAGCCATTACAGCGAACCCCTGGGTGTTGGTTGGACGAGTTGCCGGTGGTGTTGTGGAGTCTAAGGACTACCCCTAACCGATCAACCGGATACACACCATTCTTCCTGGTATATGGAGCTGAGGCCGTGTTGCCCACTGACCTAGAGCATGACTCGCCCCGAGTAACCCTCTACACCGAGGCAGAGGCTAGAGAAGCTCGAGAAAATGACGTTGACCTGCTGGAAGAAGCAAGAGAGTTAACTCTGTCACGTTCAGCTATTTATCAGCAAAACTTGAGGCGTTATCACAGCCGGAAAGTAAACCAAGGGTTTTCCGAGAAGGAGACATGGTCCTTAGGCTCGTGCAACGCACGGACGGGATGCACAAGCTATTTCCTCCGTGGGAAGGGCCTTTCATTGTGAGCAAGGCTCTACACAATGATACCTACTATCTAGTTGACGTACAGGCACCCCAGAAGAATAGACCGGATAAAGCCGGAGAGGAATCTAAGCGCCCCTAGAATGTAGCTCTACTCTGACGTTTTCATTCATGAGAAAAATGTGTATGTACTTCCTTATCCGAGTTAAATTCTAGTCGGCACTCCGAATTCGAACTCGGGGACTACCCTTGCTCAAATTGCTCCATGTGTTTACTCTGTTTTACTTTGTCTATTCGGTTGAACCACTTAGAGTTTCAAAAGCATATGTAGTAGTGTGTTTAAACCCACGGGACAACTCTGCTGCTATCCGCAACCTGGCTTCATGGCAAGTCAGAGAACAAGCCAAAGGGTCAATGGACACATGAAAAATTGCTAAGGAAAGGAAACATGTGGCAACCGAGTAGAGTGATTTTTACAGTTTTTTCTTTTCGGCTAAGTGGTGTGCAGCGTTACCATGCATTTTTCTAAGTGGCTAAGTATTTGAAACTCAAACTTTGAAATCTTGTGACTCGACTACCAAAAAATCAACAAGTTGCAGGTAAGAGCTGAGACAAAAAGAGAGAGTGGATAAAAAATGCAACTCGGGGACTTGCATAGAAACGCAACCCAGCATTAAGCCAGAGTTGCTAAAATATCAAACTGAAATAAAACTAAGTAGCAACAAGGAAATAATTGTACGGTTACATCTGCACCCGACATCCCGGGGATCTAATAAAAGTTCAAGGTAAAGTATTGCAGGAATCACTCGATGGTAGTGGCGGTGTTGTCCGCATCGGCGTTGGCAGAGGCAGCTGGCTCGGAGGTTGCTGTGGCTACCGAGATGGGATCCGTGGCAGAGGTGGACGCGGCAGACTAGGTCCTGGGCAGCGGGTTGACACCAGTTGGCGCAACAGCAGTCGCGCCCAGCTCGGGAGCTGGCTGCTCGATCACCATCTTGGTGGTGATAGTGGCCTCCTGAGCGCTGGGTTTCGGCTGCTCGACCTCTGCGTTGGTGGCCAATGCGGACTGCTCCGGGTTGACCAGCTGCTCGGTCCCCTCGATCACCTTGGCCTTCCCCTTCTCGGATGCTCTCTTGGCGGCCTCATCCTCCGACTCGGCATCATCTTCATCGTCCTCATCATCCTCTTCTTCAGGTTATGTCTCTGGCTCGGGGAGGCCCTCAATGTAGTTTCCGGTGTCGGCGTAGGAGGCGATCTCGTAGGCCACCGCTTTTCGGCGAGTGACGCAGTCGGGCTTCTTGGTCCACTTGGAGTCTTCACGGATCGTAAGGATTCTGTTGAAATCCAGGTTTTCATACCAGCTGATGATGAAGTGTAGCAGCTCGTCAGCTCCTGCCCGAGCTGTGGAGGCGCGCCACTTCTTTAACTCGGCCTTGACTCCGTCCAGGTGCTCAGAGATCTCGCTGAAGGTTTCTGGCACATCCTGATCCGGACAGAATAGCTTGTGAAGATTGAATCCAGTGGACACCATGGAGGTGCCCAGGCCCTTGAGGGAGCGGATCCGCGTCTTGATATTGAGGAGATAGTCGTCGATGGTGGAAGTATTGTCAAAAGGCAGACCAGTTGCAGCCCGGATCTGTCTCGCCTTGTCCAGAGCAGCCACACTATAGCAGAGCGGAGCTCCGGGAAGATGTCTACGTAAGGAACTAGTAAGAGTCAGAAACATAAACCGAGAAGAAGCAAAACCGGGTAGGAAAAGGCAGAATAGAGAAAATCAAGCCAAGAGCAGAGTAAAGGGAACTCGCATTCTAAGTCCACCAACAGGGCTCCCAGCTTGATCTTCCAGTCGGCCTCGTTGGAGATGTGACTGTCTTGGATACGGCGCGACTCTGCGATCTAGGTAACGAGAAGCTGGTTATGTTCCTTCAGTATCGAGATCTCCATCTCGAGCGTCTGCTGCTTGGCCTTGGAGGTCTTCTCGATCTCTTGCTTCTCAGTAGCTTGGTTGACGGCAGTCTCGAGGGAAGCTTTCAGGTCGACCTGCATCTTCTGATACTCCGCCCTCTCGGCGGTGCACTCTTTCTTGATCTCTGCTTCTCGGGTTTGCAACTGTTGCTGCACCTCGGCAGGCATAAGACAATTCAAGTGTTGCTGCCGGAAGTTCTTATACTCTTCTGCGAGGAGAACAGCATGGTCAGCAGAGTAACCAAGTAAAAAAGAAACACAAGTGCAGAGAAGGAAGACAACTCACGCTACAGAGTAGCGATCTTGCTCTGGGCGGAGGCAGCAAAGACTTCGCAGTCGCGATGCTTTTCCATCAAATCCTTGAGCTTGCCTGCAGAGAAAACACAGATAAAGCAAAACGCAAACACGGGCGTAAACACAAAACGCACAAACCGAAATGCTGAAAGCTTACCTTCAACTTCTGAGATCTGGAGAGTGCGGTCCAGGGGCATCTGCTCCATCGCATCACCGTCTTTCTTCTCGGCTTCAAGAGCCTCGATACGGTCCTTGGCGATGCGGTGGTTCCAGAGTAGCCGACGAAACACTCTCGTCCTCTTCTGGACGCTATTTTGTAGAGAAGAAGAGAAAAAGTTTAAGTCTTTTGAAAGATTTGGCCCTAGTAGATGTCAACTCGGTTGAGTCTTCAACTACTCGGCCCGAATCTCAGAGACTGAGGGAAATAACTAAGAGGAAAAGAGAAGAGAAAGAAGAACCAACAACTCGGAAAATGCAAGAAGGAGAAAAAAGACTTACAACGTAGCGCTGCTCGATGTCCTCGGCGTTCTTGCGCATGACGAACAGCTTCCCGGTCAAGGTGCAGGTGGGGCTGGCAATCGTCATGGAAACAAAACCAACATCGGCCTTGTTCCAGTCGGTGCGGTAGTGGCCGATCTGGCCCAACTCAAGACCATTCCAAGTAGGTTTGCCGTGCGCCTTGTTGTTCCAGGCTTGGTCAACATAGCCTACTCGGTCCAAGATGGTAGTAAGGCCCTCCCCTTCGATCTCGTCATCTTCTTCGCCACGCGAGAAGATCTCAGGAGTCGCTGCTTTCTTCCCCTTGGATTTGGTGGTGGCCACGGCTTGGCCTCCTTTCACAGCGTCTAGTTTCCTCTCTGCCTTGGACAATGCGATTTTGTGGCGCTGAGACAGAGTCATCATGTATTCCGGATAGGTGGGTTGCACGCTGCCGCCGGCACCAGCGCTCTGCTTCTCGACGGGGCCAGTAGCCCCAGAAGCAGCCAGATTGGCGCTGGAGGTGGGCGCGTAAATTGTTAGCTGCTTCCTCTTCACCGGCCTCCCGGCTTGCACGCCCTGCGGCTTGGGGGCGGCATCTGCGGCCCGACTTGCGAAGCGTTGCGCTTTGGCTGATGCCGGGTAGGCTCGGTTCCAGACTTGATAATCTTCTCGATGCTGGGAGCAGTGTCTGGCCGAGAAGCAGTTGGCGGTACTTGGAGAGTTGGCTGAGGAGTTGGTGCCACTTGGCGAGTAGACTGAGTTGGCAGAGGTGATGGTGCTGTTTGAGTTGGCGGAGGAACTGGTGTGCTAGGTGGAGTCACATGTTGGGTTGGCGGCACAGGAGGCCGGCTACCCGGTACATTGTCTGGCTGCACTTGGTCCTGGCGGGTGGGTTCCACCACGTCTTCTTCTACCCGCTGCTCTGCAGCGGGATCTGGTCTGGTAACAGTAATGTCTTCTACCCGCGGCCCGGCCGCGGGATCATCTTGCGCAACAGCGTTGGTGTCTTGCTGCTGCTCGGGGGTGGCGTCTGGCCGCTTCAGGGTGGCATTGTCTTGCTGCTCGGCAGCGTTTTCAGTATTGTCCCCAGCTAATGCAGCTGGGGGAGATGGCGGCGTCTCATCGTTGGCAACATCTTGGGCAGCTTGCTGCGCGTCAAGTTGCTGCTGCTCGGAGAGGAGATCGGCGTTGTCACTGGCGCCAGTGTTCTCAGCGCCGAGATCTTCTTTTATATCGACAGGGGAGGGCGCACGCGCCCTAGCCTGCTGGTCCTGCTCGTCATATCCGTCCGAGAGCTCCACGAGTTGCTCGGGGGGCACAGGTGTTTTCTTCTTGGATCGAGTTGGGGCCGCAGCAGCATCAGCGTCGAGAGGGGCGCTAGAAGCAGAAAGTTCAGCGAAGAAGCGGAGAGAGGAAGAAGGAAAAAGCGTAACAGAAAGCGGCAACAAATCAAAGTTTTACTCGGAGGAAACACTTACCCTTTGCTGGTAGGGGCTGTCCGATTGCGGGATGCGACGGCTTTATTTCCGCCTTTCTTCTTGGCTCTTTTGGAGGGGGGAGGTTCCTGGGCATCACTGCCAACCCTTTTCCGAGTGCTGGGAGCCGCCATGGATAGAGGATCAACCTCCAGAGGTTCCTCCTTGTCGTCCAGATCTGGCTCCTCTGCAGAGTAGAAGAAAAAAGCAATTCAGGAACAAAGAAGGAAATCGAAAGATGCTGGTAGTGAGCAGAGAGATGAACTCGGTCACCTTCTTCATCTTCGTACCAATCCCGAATAGAGGGACTTGCTCGAGACTTACCGGGTTGAACGACATTGGGGATACACAGGGTGTCCTGAGTATCATAGGCTGTCTTGTCGTCGTCGTCGCGGTCCTTGGTTCAGTTGGCAGTGAAGAGTTCATTGTCCTCTTCTCGCTGGCGCGGGATGTGCTGTGAGTGCAAGCAGAAAGCACAGGGAGTTGAGGTCTCGGCTAAGGAGTTCTACTTGGGATAGCATGCAAACACAAAGCATATTAAGCTAAGGAGTTCTACTCGGGACATCATGCAAACACTAAGCATATTAAGCTAAGGAATTCTATCCGGTATTGGAGTGCAAACACAAAGCACAGAACACTAACCTGTTCGATGGGCTTGGAGCGCGGCTATACGACACGAAGCCGTACGCCCAGTTCTCGGTGAGGGAGGTCTGCATGATGGACCTAGCCCAGATAGCCACAATCCGCTTTGCTGAGCTCGAACGTCGTTGTCCGAGTACAGTCCCGAGCACCTCCCATGTAGCACATCTTGTGCACTCGGTGTTGTAGCGGGAGTACTCGGCGTGAGATCTAGCAGGCGATGGGGTCATCCTGGATCATCCCTGCCGTCACCAGCTCGGTGAGGCGCTTCTCGACCGAGTCAACATCCGGCACCACCTTCCTCGGGTCATAGCCCCAATTCTGCCTGGAGGGCAGCGAGTTGACGAACTTTGGGAGCCCTATCCTATCTTCAGTGGGCTTTCCCTCCTCGGCGGGCACGTTCTTGACGTAGAGAAACCCGCGCTTCCATTTGCGCACGGTGTACAGTCCTTTCACTCTAGGGTGATGACCACTGCGTCGTTGAAGCATCATTGCGGTACCAGTTTTGGTCATCGCGCGAGGGCCAGACGTACTGCCAGGATTCGGAACCTTTTGTCGGCGAAGGAAGAAGTATCTGGCCCATGTGTGGATTGTGGGGTAGACTCCCAAGAAGGCCTCACACACGGCGGCGTGTGTGGAAAGCATGACAATTGCGTTGGGTGGAAGATGATGGGGTTGGACGCCAAAGTGGCAGAGGAAATCAGCGAAGAAATCGGAGATGGGAAGGCCGAAGCCGCGCTTAAAATGGGATAAGAAGACGACATATTCACCTTCCTCGGATTCCGGCTCGATCTCGTCGCCGAGATGCCGGCAAACGACGCCGGGAGGGATGCGGCGCATGTTGACGAGCCACTGGCAGTCCTCCGCCGTCACGTCCGAGCCTTCCCAGCCGGCTCGGGCGGAAACAACGGGATCTCTGGGCGCCATGGAGGCGGAGGTGTTCGAGGGAGATGAAGAACTGAAAGGGGTGCGCGTAGGCGCTTCTCTCTCTCTCACGGGCGGCGCAGCGAGTGTTTGCGGTGGCGGAGTGCTCGACGGAGGCGGAAGAGGCGAGGAGGCGAGAGATTGGAAAGAACAGGAAAAAGGAAAAGTGGGCGGCGCGGGGGTATTTATCTCTCCCCCGCGGATTACCGTTACTGGTGGATTGATCGTGGGTAATGATCGTGCGGCGTGGGTTAATCGACCGTTAGAAACGCACACAGCATGAAATGCGCGTAACGGGCGCAGTTAATCCCACGTCCGGATCGTGGGCTCTCGAGTACAGTTGAGGTGACCTAACGGGCCGTGGGACCTACGCGCAGAGGCTGGCGCGTGGCCTGCGGTTGAACCGAGGCGTCGCGGTCTCTGTGCGTGCCACGTGCCCCACAGTCACACGGGAAGTTGAATTTGGTCTGATCCAGCGAGATCGTGCACGGAATTTCGCTTAGTCTTTTCACTCGGCGGCATAGAAGAAAGAATGTTCTACTCGGAGAAGAAGAGATTCAGGTAAGAGACATAAGGCCAAGTGGAGGTGCTACTCGGCCTCTTTCCCTTCATGAAGACAAGTTTTGTTTTAAGCTGGAAGAGCCCAACGAACAAGTTCACTGGACTCTACCAGCTTCGGGGACTAATGTCGGGGGGTTACCCCCGAGTAGGGGTAAGGCAAGTGCTAAAGTGAAGGTCAAGGTGCTGTTGACCGGGTAGACGGCTACCCGGGTACCTGCTACCCGATAGGTTTCTATCCGGGCGTATCCACTGAAGGCCAAGAGAAGATATCGAGGAAGTTATATTCGTCCGAGTAAAGAAGTTGGTCCAAGCAGACGGATGTCAATCCTACAAGGAGTCAATGGAGCCGTTCTGACAAGGGATCCCGCGTATCCTGCGTCCATACCGGCGTGCGGTTCAACTTACTAGGTTCGTGATCATCCGTGACGCGGGTGGTGACAGAGGGTTAGGCAGTCGTCCTGTCTTGTCAAGTACAGAGGGGACAGGACAGGATGGGGGTCTACGCTGTGAGGCTGACAGAGTGGACATGAGCTGTCAGCCGTATGGCGCGGAGGCTTTTCCGCACGAGATCTCAGAAGCGTGCTAACGTCACAGTGGTTAAGTCCCATCACTGTACCTTTTAATCTTTGTTTATTCGGCTGGGCACCAGTATATAAGGTGCCCTGCCCCCTCCTGCGCTAGGGACGTCGCTTGACTTCGCATTTATTGCTAGAGACAACACTAGAGCTAGAGAGAGTTGCCGAGTGACTACTCGGCTGAGAGGCAAACTTGTACTGTGGCTACTCGGAAATCATACATACAGAGAGATAGGCAGGAGTAGGGTGTTACCTCCACACGAGGGCCCCAAACCTGGGTAGTTCTTGGTGTTTGTAGTGTCACTTATGCGCGGCTACTCGCCGTGCGATCCCTCCCCGGATTCTCCCAGCGTCCATCGGCCCCAAACATTAGCCATCCCGTGGCATCTGCCGTGAAACCACCACGACAAGGATGGACGGAAGAATCACATCACCATTTTCAATAAGTAAAATTTTGACCAAGGGAACATTAGTTTTGGTGCTTGGATATGATGCCACCCTTTGGAAATAAAAGTTTGTTTTAAAAAAATGATAGGAGAAAAACTAGCTTTATGCAACCTTAGCCAAAACTCCATTCAGCCAGATAAGCATGTAGTATTAGTCTTTCCATTTATATCCACCATAGTGTTACTTGCCAATACATTAAATTGTATTGACTCCCTTGTGGCTGCATATTCCATCCTGCAGATGATTCTGAAGACGAGTGAGGATTTCGTTTAGGATCTCCAGTCTACCGCCAACATGTGTTGGTCTTTATGAGTACACCGTCATGTATTTTGGTCTTACTAGTGCTCCACTACTTTCATGAGGCTTATGAACTCCGTATTCATGGAGTATGTTGACAAGTTTGTCGTGGTCTATATCGATGATATCCTGGTCTATTCCAAAACCGAAGATGAACATGTCGAACACTTGAATTTGGTGTTGTCCAAACTCCGTGTGCACAAATTGCATGCCAAGTTCTCCAAATGTGAGTTCTGGTTGAAAGAGCTCGTATATCTCGGGCATGTAGTGTCCGCTGAAGGTGTTGTCGTCATTCCAGAAAAAGGTTCAAACCATTTTGGATTGGGAAACACCTAAATCAATCAAGGATGTTCGAAGTTTTCTCGGAATGGCAGGTTATTACCATCGTTTCATCGAGAACTTCTCCAAAATTGCCACACCTATGACTGAACTCCTGAAGAAAGGCAAAAAGTTTGAGTGGTCAGAAAAGGCAGAGGAAAGTTTCCAAACTCTGAAAAACAAACTGACTACCGCTCCTGTGCTTGTTCTTCCTGATACAAGCAAGGACTTTGTCATCTTCTGTGACGCCTCACAACAAGGACTCGGTTCCATGTTAATGCAAGAAGGTCATGTGGTGTCTTATGGTTCCCGTCAGTTGAAACCACATGCGTGCAACTATCCAACTCATGACCTTGAGCTAGCAGTCGTAGTCCATGCTCTCAAGCAATGGCGTCATTATCTTCTTGGGAACCGTTGCGAGTTATACTCAGATCATCAGAGTCTGAAATATCTGTTCGCCCAACCAGATCCGAATCTCATACAAATAAGATGGTTGGAAGAAATCAAAGACTTTTATTTAGGTCTCAACTATCAACCCGATAAAGCGAATGTTGTTGCTGACGCGCTAAGTCGGAAGACTTATTGCAACAACTTGATGATACAACAAACCCAACCTCCTCTTCGTGAGGAGTTCTCCAAGCTCAACCTTGAAATCATTTCTTCTGGCTACT
>JAPCYS010003597.1:0-29256 GCA_028641055.1 Alopecurus myosuroides | reverse complement strand
CTTACCAAAACTTTACGGGTCACATGCTTAAGTCATGACAACCTTTAATTGAGAGAATAAATATGTTGTTAATGGTTTTATGAATGGTCGATGTCGATATGATGTCATAGAAACAAATCCGGTGTAAATCGTAGGTGTTCCTGATAAGTTACTATAAGAGAGAAATGATGCCGGGAGGGGGGAGATTTTTTATCGGATAGATGAAGGAGCACATGAGATGTCCCTGGATGTTAAAAATATGTTTCTAAAATCAGTATATAAGGTCGATGATTTTATTTATAGGGGTCACAGGATTCCAGAAGAGTTTCGGGCTAAACCCTAATAAGGGGGGAGTTCCGGAGGCGCAAATTTGCCCCCATGGCTGCACCCATTTACGGGATGCTCACATGTGGGCCCAAGAGCCTTACATGAGGGGTGATACGTCTCTAATGTATCTATAATTTTTGATGATCCATGCTTGTTTTATTTATATTCTTACATGTTTTACTTCATTTTCTGGATGACTTCATGGACTAACCTATTAACAAGATGGCTAGAGCTAGCTTCTGTTTTATGTTGTTTTATATTTCAGAAAAGTTCTGAAGAAAATATTCGCCAAAAGTCCTGAAAATTCGCGGAAGTCATTTTTTTTACTCGGAACGAAGACGGAGTCCAAAGGAGAGCCCGAGGGGAGTCAGGGGGCACCAGGCGACCACCAGGCGCGGGTCCACCCTAGGTCGCGTCTGGTGGGCCCCTCATGGCCCTGGCCACTGATATGTCATAAACGCATCCATAATTTCTGGTGCTCCATGTTGTTTTCATGTCATATGCTACATGTTTCCTTTACACTTTATGCCTTGTGTTTATCGATTTCCTGGGACTAACCTATTGACAAGATGCCACATAGCGAGTTCCTGTTTTCTACTATCTTTAGTTTCAGAAAAGTTCTTCTGGAAATATTGTCGGAATTGGACCATTCGAAGCCCGAAAGTCTTAGAAAGTTGTCGCGCACACGGAATCCGGAGGAGACCCGGAGGGGAGCCACAGGGGCCCCACGCCATGGGGGGCGCGCCCCCTGGCCGCGCCCAGGGGTGTTGTGGCCCAACTTCTCGCTCACCGACGTTGCCCTCTCGCCTATATATTGTCCCCGAAGGGTTAACCCTAAATACGAGAGCCTTTTCCATGAAAAACATCCACAACCGCCGTCATCATCAACCCTAGTTCGGAAGGGTTCTGGATCTCTCCCCGGCACCCTACCGGGAGGGGGAATCATCACCGGAGGGCTCTACACCACCATGCCCGCCTTCGGAATGATGCATGAGTAGTTCATCCTTGGACTACGGGTCCATAGCAGCAGCTAGATGGTTGTTCTCTCCTCTTTATGCCTCATGTTTAGATCTTGTGAGCTTCCCTACATGATCAAGATCATCTTATTGTAATGCTACATGTTCTGTTTACTGGGATCCGATGAATATTGAATGCTATGTCTCATGATTATCAATTTATCATGTTCTTTTCATGTGTATGTTATTTATGATCTTGCATGCTCTCCGTTGTTAGTAGATTATCTGGACAAGTTGATGCTTGTAACTCCAAGAGGGAGTATTTATGCTTGATAGCGGGTTCATGCCTCCCTTTTACTCACGCTCGGGTGATAGAAACGTAACGGGTGGGGGATGTTATGTTGCCATTAGAGAGAAAACAGCGATGTTTACATTGTTTACATTACACACTTTGCTTAATGCGATTATCTATTGCTTGCAACTTAATACCCAAGGTTTGCTCGGACGAAATTCTGAGGGTGGATTATTAGTCATAGATGCAGTTGGATAACGGTCTATGTATCTTGTTGTAATGCCCGCATGAATCACATAGTAATCATCATGTCATGCATATGCACTATGGTGCAGCCTTATATCTGTCAATTGCCCAGTTGTAATTTGTTTACCCAGCATGTTATCTATCTGTCTTGGGAGAGACACCTCTAGTGAACTGTGGACCCCGGTCCATTTTCCTCATACTGATAATACAACCACTGCAATCTCTGTTTTCATATTGTTGCTACTGTTTTCCTACTGCCATAACTATTCTCTTTCATCTACTGAAAACAAATATTATTTTCCACACGGTATGTTTAGCCTCTTTGTGTTCAGGAAAACCAGTGAGATTAAAAACCTCACTGCTTCGTTGGGGCAAAGTGTGCTTGTGTTGTGTAGGTTCCATGTTGCTTCTGAACCGGTAGTGTGCCCTGCCACCTCAGCTGCATCAACCTTCGGAAGTGATTTCTTTCTCGTAATGGTCAATTCAACCTTGGTTTCTTTCTGAGGGAAACTTGCTACTGTGCTCTTCATACCTTCCTCTTGGGGTCTCCCAACGAACGTGTGTTACACGCGCATCAGCCACCACCTCACGCCGCCTCTTTGCATATAAGTTGCCTTTAACCCTATAAACATTAGGGACGGAGAAATTTTCCACGAAAAACATACAAACGCGTCGTCTCCTCGAAAGTCTAATCTAGTGTTTCTGGAGTCCTGCTCCGGCACTCTGTCGGAGAGGGGGATCGTCACCGAAGGCATGTACATCTCCATGATTGCCTTCAGACATATGTGTGAGTAGTTCATACCCGTATTATGGGTCCATAGCAGTAGCTTGATGGTGTTCTCTCTCCCTTTTGACACCATGTTTAGATGTTGTGAGCTGCCCTGTATGATCAAGATCACCGTTATGTAATTGCTACATGTTGTGTTTACCGGGATCCGATGAACCATTTAATTATGATTACTTTGTTCATGTATTATTGAGTGCTTCACTTAGATCTTTACAGAGTTTTAATCGTGTCTTGCAATACTCTCTGGTGTGTATGATTGCCTTGGCCAAGTTATTGTATGCACCTCCAAGAGAGGGCTCATATGCTAGATCGTGGGTTCATGCCTCCTTTGCATCTACGCTTGAGTGACAAAAATGTGTAAGGTGGAGAATGTGTTGTTGCCACTGGGGAGAAAAGCGGTGTTCTTGTCTACGGATGAGGATTGTTTCTTACATTACATATTGTTCTTAATGCATCTATCTATTGCACAAGCAATCACTTCGTTGCTACAACTTAATACCAGCGAGATTTCATGGATTTCTGTTTCAAGGTGGACTTTTAGTAATAGATGTTGTCGGATGGCGGTCTATTTATTTTGACGTAATGCCTACAATATTAGAACCCGTTAACTATATTTCGTCATAATAGTATTGTTATATGTTCATGATTTGTCAATTGCCCAGTTGAAATTTGTTCATCCAACATGTTTATTATTCTTAGGAGAGACACCGCTAGTGAAACTATGGCCCCCGGTCCTATTTTCCTCATTGATTACAACCATGTTTACTTTATTTCATCATCACTTTCTCTTTGTTCTGTTTTCATTCATTATTCTCCAACCATTCGATACAATTAATTCTCTAGTTTTTAGCAAGATGGGGAGATTGAGAACATTCTCAGAAAGTTGGGAGCAAGAGAAGATTTGTGTGTGTGTGTCCACAGGCTTATTGAAGCACCAAACAACAAGCAACCTACTGAGAGACTTAGAAGTCCTACTGGATTTATAACCCTTGTTCTATCTGGGGGAAATTTATTGTTGGACTACATCATACCTTTCTCTTGGGGTCTTCCAAGGGGTGTGTGATTACGCCAACAATCAGCATCAAGGCGCAACATCTCCCCCTGGAAACTTCCTAATTTGGTTCGAGAGATAAAAGTAAAAAGACCAAAGTAAAAGGTAAAAAAAGAGAAAATGAAGGAGGGGGGAGTTGGACTCCCAGAGGGTGTCCAATTCGAATTAGGGGTTCAGACCTTCACGGAAGACGCTCGGTTCAATGTCACAAATCCAAAATAGGGTGGTATGGTGGCCAGTATGGTGGCATACCACCCTACGTGTCGTCGTTTAAGTTTTCATTAACTTGTACTTTACGGTATTTATTTATAAAAACTCCAAATTTTTTGTGTTTTTTGGCTCGTTGAACTCGTATGGATGAGGATTACAATCTCATGCTGCTAGATCTACGGTTTGGCCTTGTGGAAAAATATTTTTTATGAAATATTACATATGGCTTGCATCTGATTCTTCCCATTTGTCTCCTTTCATCCCCTTGTATCACAATTTGTCCATAAATTCCACATACACATAAAAAAACAAAAAAAGGGAAAACATTAAAATCTTAATATAAAGTTCATTGGAAAATGATTTTAGGTTGAAATCGTCATAAAATATGGAACACCAAAAATTGCCAAAATCCAATGTAAACATATGAAAAACAATGGGGAAAACTCTATGTAAAATGCACTTATCAAGTGATTGTTGGATGTATGCCCAAGAGACAATAATATACATATGTTTCAAGATTAAAGTATTTTTTTTATGCTATAACTGTATGGTTACTGAATATGAGATTCAGAGAAAACCCATACGCACGTGTAGAAACATAAACACAATTTTGTACCCTTTGTCATGTCTCACAGAAAAACTTGTTAATATTAGATGGCCATGTTTTCCTGGTCATGGACAAATGATTTGTCAATATTAACAAGGGAACTTTGATGTTTCAACATAGTGTCTAGGTAGACCCAAGTATTTGAGATACTGCGAGATTTATTTTGGTAAATAGTATCGCCATTAGATGGTTATTTTGTTTGCTTCCTTAGACCATGAGAATATTCAATGATGTTTATCGTAAGGATCATTTGGGTATAGTCAAGTATCACACCATAAGCCAGGTGATAAAAAATGCTAACACTGGGTGGTCACAAAAGTATTCATTCATTATGATAGTTCAAGATGGAAATTACTCCTCTAGTTTATAGAGATATACATCCAGGACCCACTCGGTGAAATAGTATCGATAAATAAGTCTGTGCAGTCAAGGACATGCCACTAGTCATGGGGATACTATAACACGGTAACGAGTAAAAGAAATCATACCATACATCAGGAATAATGTGATAAGGTGATTAAAGTTTAATCATGGTCTTGTCATTTATCTCATCCCGGGGTATTGATTGGTATCGCGAAGTAATAGGAACATACTTAACAAACCAACAGGTTCAGCGGTTTTCTTCGTATAACTTGTAGGAGTCAATATGGACGTCCATGCTCCCGATGTTGATTATTTATTAGTGAAGGGGTTTCCTAATCATGTAAACTTGTTATCGAACTTGTAGGGATCGCACACTTAAGTCATCATAGTCATTTGTTCACATTGGATGGTCCGGAGAAAGAGTGGGTATCGTCCTGTGTATCCGGCGTGATAGAATTATTATTCAGAGAGATTACGGAGAACATGCATGTCCCGGGATGCTATAAATGTGTTTCTGATATCGTTAGATAATATCGATGATTTTATCTATAGGGGTCCCGGGATGCTATAAATGTACCACACTACCACCCAAGGAGGTTCCTTCTTTTTATTTAAAACCTTTGTCTGATGATCTTAAATATGCTTATATTGATCATAAGAAAATATATCCTGTTATTATTAGTTCTAAACTTTCAGGTGAAGAAGAGGAAAGATTATTGGTAATATTGAAGAAACACTGTGGAGCTATTGGATATACTCTTGATGATTTGAAAGGATTTCTCCCTCTATATGTTTGTATGTTATTAGTATTGAACCAGATGCAAAGCTAGTAGTTGAACATCAACATCGTTTAATTCCTAAGATGAAGGAAGTGGTAAGAAATGAGGTATTAAAACTTCTTGATGCTGGTATTATTTTTCCTATTGCTGGTAGTAGATGGGTGAGCCCGGTGCATTGTGTCCCTAAGAAAGGAGGAATGACTCTTGTGCCTAATGAAAATAATGAGCTTATTCCTCAAAGAGTAGTAGTTGGTTATAGAATGTGCATTGATTTTAGGAAAGTTAACAAAGTTAATAAGAAAGATCATTATCCTTTGACTTTCATTGATCAAATGTTAGAGAGGTTGTCTAAGAAAACTCATTTTTGCTTTCTTGATGGTTATTTTGGGTTTTCACAAATTACTGTTAGGAAGCAAGATCAAGAGAAAACAACCTTTACTTGTCCTTATGTTACTTATGCTTATAGATGTATGCCTTTTGGTTTGTGTAATGCTCCTGCTACATTTCAAAGATGCATGTCTGCTATTTTTCATGGTTTTTGTGAAGAAATTGTGGAAGTATTCATGGACAATTTTCCGTCTATGGAACTTCTTTTGATAATTGCTTGCGCAACCTTGACAAAGTTTTACAGAGATGTAAGGAAACCAATCTTGTTGTTAATTGGGAGAAATGCCACATTATGGTGAATGAAGGAATTGTTCTTGGGCATAAAATTTCTGAAAGAGGTATTGAAGTTGACAGAGCTAAAGTGGAAGCAAAGGAGAAAATGCCTTGTCCCGCGGATGTTAAAGGTATTCGTAGTGTTCTTGGTCATGCTGGTTTTTATTGGAGGTTTATTAAAGATTTCTCTAAAATATCAAAGCCTCGTACTAATCTTCTTCAAAAAGACGTACTTTTTTTTATGATGATTGTAACGAAGCTTTTGAAACTTTAAAGGAGGCTTTAACTACTGCTCCTATTGTTCAACCACCTGATTAGAATTTACCTTTTGAAATTATGTGTGATGCTAGTGATTTTGCTGTAGGTGATGTTCTGGGACATCAAGTATATAAGAAATTGAATGTTATTCATTATGCTAGTAAGACTCTTGATGCTGCTCAAAAGAATTATGCTACTACTGAAAAAGAGTTCTTAGCTGTATTTTTTGCATGGATAAGTTTAGAGCTTATATTTTTTATTCAAAAGTTACTATTCATACTGATCATGGTGCTATTAGATACCTTATGGAAAAGAAAGATGCTAAGCCTAGGCTTATTAGATGGGTGTTGCTTTTACAAGAGTTTGATAACTTTATATTGTGGATAGGAAGGGTGCTAAAAACCCTGTTGCTGATAACTTGTCTAGTTTGGAAAACATTGCTTATGACCCTATTCTTGTTAATGATAGTTTTCCACATGAACAGTTGGCTGCAATATAAGTAAACTCCCAGGATAGTCCATGGTATGCAGATTATGCTAACTTTATTGTTTCCAAGTATTTTCCTCCAACATTTAGAGCTCAACAAAGAAGAAAATTCTTCTATGATTTGAGGCATTATTTTTGGGATGACCCACCCTTATATAAAAAGTATTAGATGGTATTATGAGAAGATGTGTTCCAGATCATGAACAACGTGAAATTTTGAAAAAGTGCCATGGTAGTGCTTATGGAGGACATCACGCTGGAGATAGAACCGCACAAAAGGTTCTACAATCAGGATTCTATCGGCCTATTCTTTTTAAAGATGCGGATAAATTTGTTTTATCTTGTGATGAATGCCAAAGAGTTGGTAATATTTCTAGACGTAATGAAATGCCTATGAGTTATTCTCTTGTTATTAAACCTTTTGATTGTTGGGGATTTGACTTTATGGGTCTGTCTCTTCCTTCGAATGGTTACACTCATATTCTTGTTGTTGTTGATTATGTTACTAAATGGGTAGAAGTTAGACCTACAAAAGTGCTGATGGTGAGACCTCTTTAAAAATGCTTAAAGATGTTATTTTCCCTTGATTTGGTGTGCCTAGATATATTATGACTGATGGAGGTTCTCACTTTATTCATGGTGGTTTTAGAAAAACCCTTGCTAAATACGATATTAATCATAGAATTGCCGCAGCTTATCATCCTCAAACCAGTGGGCAAGTAGAATTATCAAATAGAGAAATTAAATCTATCTTGCAAAAGACTGTTAATAAATCTAGGAAAAATTGGTTTGAGAAGTTGAATGATGCTTTATGGGCTTATAGAACTGCTTATAAAAATCCTATGGGTATGTCTCCTTATAAAATGGTTTATGGAAAATCTTGTCACTTGCCTTTAGAATTAGAACACAAAGCTTATTGGGAAGTGAAGGAACTTAATAAAGATTTTAATCTTGCTGGTAAGAAAAGAATGCTTGATTTGAGTCATCTAGATAAATGGAGATGTGAAGCTTTTGAAAATGCTAGACTCTTTAAAGAGAAAGTTAAACAATGGCATGATAGGATAATTCTTAAAAGAGTTTCATGTTGGTGAGAAAGTTTTATTGTATAGGTCTAGTCTCAGATTTTTTGCAGGAAAATTACTCTCGAGATGGGAAGGACCTTATGTTATTGAAGAAGTGTATCGTTCGGGTGCAAAAAAAATTGCTTCCCTCAAAGATAAAATTACACAAGTGGTAAATGGGGAAAGACTCGAATATTATATTTCCGGAGATTCTTATGATGAAGATGTTGATGTTATTCAAGTAATGACTCCGGAGAAGTTCATTAGAGGGAAGATTCCAGAATCTGCAGAGTTCATTTTCGAATAGGTAAGAGTTTTGTTAAGAAAAAGTTTGCGTATCGCTTTCCAACTTTTACTTTTTTTCTTTTATGGAAAATATGAAAAACATCGAGCCGAAGAAGGGTAGGAGATGGTGCCCTAGGGCACCACACCACCTGGTGGCGTAGGCCCACCCCTGGCCGTGCCACCTTATGGTGTGGGCGCCCCGGAGCCCCTCTCCAACTCGTTTTCGACCTAGACTTTTCTTTCATTACGTATGTTTCTGGTATTTAACCCCCTGGACCCCCCGAGGTTCGTATATAGTTTTCTCGTCGCGTTTTTTTCGACATGTTTCTGCAAGGATTTGTTTTCAGTTTTAGAAGCACCATGGTCTCGGCCAACAACAGGACCGTCAGTTCCAGGTCTCAGCCCCATCCCTGGAGTAGAGGAAGCCCTTTTCGATTCGTAGATAAGTTCTGCGGTCGCTATCGAGCTCTAAGGACGGAGGTAGAAATACTTCAAGAGGAGAACGACAGATTTCACGAGATGCTGGGGTGTTTCCATGCCTTGATTGAGAAGAGTTCACCACCACCGAAGAATTAATTCGTCATCGGTATTGGCATCCCCTTGGCTTGTTCCAAGCTTGGGGGAGTGCCACAGTATCACACCTTTATCTTTCACCTTTTTACCTTTTAGTAGAGTCATATCATGAGTAGAGAAAATATCATATAGGATGGTTTGCAGTATGGAAGTATCACTCTTTAGTTGGTTATCGATGTATCCCTTGGTTTGAGTTTCCATAATGGAATATTAATGAGAAGTTTCATCATCTACTTTCTACACTTTATTTTAGCTTGCAATTTCTGTCATATGGTTGATCTTGCTATTAGTATTGATATCAATATTGGAGCATCAAGTTAATCTAGTTGGTTTCTGCAAACATAGCATTGGTCAGTAGCAACAATACTTTGAGACTTAAGTAGAAAAGAGGGAGTTGCATGTAGATATACTATTCCATGATCTTTCTTTCTTGTTAGCTCATAAGCTTAGTATTATCAAGTAAGATTGTTTGTACCTTCAAGGAAGATTGCATGTTTGGTTTTATCATATATGTATTTGTTTTTTTTCCATCAACACTTATGTTTGCTACCCAGCCTTGCTAGCCAAAAACCTGTACTGAGAGGGAATGCTTCTCGTGCATCCAAACCTTGAGCCCAAAAACCATGCCATTTGTGTCCACCATACCAACCTATATGTGGTATTTAACCGCCACTCCAAGTAAATTACTTGTGTGCTACCTTTAAACCTTCAAAATAACACTTGTTCTGTGCCCCCGTTTTAGCTCATGAGGACGCAAATAGAGAATCTTTATCTCACTTGTTGATTGGACTTTACACACCTGGACTAGTGGCTTCATCCGCTTATCCAAATGATAGAAGAGCTGGCAGGAGGGTGCCTAGCCCCAAACTTAATAATGCAAATTCTATTCACTATTTTTTCCTCTAATTTATCAGTCAAAGCATAATTATGTAAACAAAAGAGAAACATGGATGACCTTCTATACCAGTTGCGTCCTTCAATGGGAGCCACTCTTGTGAAGTCTAGTTGGCTTGTGACGTACTGTGTTTTCTGTTTTCCATTCGTTGACATAAACATACACCACCCTCAAAATTGTTTTCAATGACTCTGTTTATCAAATAAAAAGCTTTAGCACATGAGTTAATCCCGGCTTCCCTCTTCGAAGGGCCTATATTTTAACTTTATGTTGAGTCAGTAAACCTAGCCTTTCTGTCTTAAGCAAGCATTTCAGTTTTTGTGATCCATCCATCTATATGTTGATTTACTCAATCATGTTCTTTATTATTCCTTGTGTAGTACAAGTGCTTTTATCTGATTGAATACCACTTTGAAAGTTATCAATGACTGCAAAGAGACGATTATGATTGAGCATGATAAACTCTACAATATAAGCTCTAATATAAAGACTCTGATCGAAAGATAAGTACACTGTTAATTGTTCTCTAACCAAGAACAAAGTTTTCCCTCGCTAATTATGATTTCCTTTTTGCACCTTTATTGTGATTTCCTCTACTTGTCTCAAGTTTAATTATATGAGAGGAAGTTGCTATGTAAAATGACTTGTTATTTCTTATATGTGATGCTTCTTGTCTGTATTTTATTTATCGACACCTCACTCCAAAAACCTGGGGTCATGTTTACTGAGTTTAGTTTCGCTTGGAGACAAGCGAGGTATAAGCTTGGGGGGAGTTCATACGTCCAAATCACTATTTTATATTGTTATTTTCTGCTATTCATCGATATATTTCATGTTATGATGTATTACTTATGTTATTTCATCTTATTTTGCATGTTTCATAATTTTTGGGGAATAAACACCGACGAGAAATCTCATGGAAAAAGCACCGTCGAGATACCCTATTTCAGAAGATCAGAAGAAGAGGAGGGATACCGGAGAGGTCTTAGAAGTCCTGAGGAGGAAGCTAGCCAGAAGGGCAGCCAGAGGGGGGGCACATGGGGCCCACACCATGGGGTGGCGCGCCCACCTAGCAGCGCCCCCTGGTGGTGTGGCCACCCTGGCCCACCTCTGGTCGCCCCCTTTTGCGTACTTTACCCCGAGGGAACCCTAAGCCCTAGGGCAGCATCGAAGAAATATTCCGCCGCCGCCTCAGGGCGGAAAACAACAGAGAGAGAAAAGCTCCCCGGCAGGGAGAAATCTGCCGGGGAAATTCCTCCCCGGAGATGGGGAATCATCACCATCATTATCGTCATCGCTCCGGGCATCATCAAGATCGTCATCGTCATCATCATCACCACCAGCACCATCACCCTCACCGTCCACCTACATTCTGCTGTAACAATTAGGGGTCTTTATCGTTGTTCTCCCCTAGATCTCTCTCCCGGTGTGGACTACTTGTTACTAGGTGATGCTTGTGAGATTTATCGGTGTTTACACTTTATGACCACATTGTTATTATCCATTATATCACCTCTGATTATGATTCATATGATGTCTTGTGAGTAGTGATACGTCCATTTTGCATCACTGTTTTCTATTGTTATTTTCTGTTATTCATCGATATATTTCATGTTATGATGCAGTACTTATGTTATTTTATCTTATTTTGGATGTTTCATTATTTTTGGAGAATAAACACCGAGACCAGAAATCTGATGGAAAAAAGCACCGTCGAGATACCATATTTTAGATGATCAGAAGAAGAGGGGGGACACCGGAGGTATCTTAGAAGTTCAGAGGAAGACACCAGCCAGAAGGGGAGCCAAGGGGAGCCAGATGGGTCCACCAGGGGCCCACACCATTAGGTGGCGCCCCTGGCCGCGCCGCCAGGTGGTGTGGCCACCCTGGCCCACCTCTGGCTGATATCTTTCGCATACTTGGACCCCAGGGAACCCTAAGCCCCATACCATCATCGAAGAATTATTCCGCCGCCGCCTCGGGGCGGAAAACACCCGAGAGAGAAAAGCTCTCTAGCAGGGAGAAATCTGTCGGGGAAATTCCTCTCCGGAGAGGAGAAATCATCGCCATCATCACCGTCATCACTTCGGGCTTCATCGGGATCATCTTCATCATCATCCTCGTCACCAGCACCATCACCCTCATCATCCACCGTCATCCCGCTGTAACAATTAGGGCCCTCTATCGTTGTTTTACATTAGATCTCTCTCCCGGTGTGGATTACTTGTTAGTAGTTGATGCTTGTGAGATTTATCGGTGTTAGCACTTTATGACCAGATTGTTATTATCCATTATATCGCCTATGATTATGATTCATATGATGTCTTGTGAGTAGTTCGTTTAGTTCTTTAGGACATGGGAGAAGTCATGATGTTAGTAGTGAAGTTATGTTGAAGTAATATCTAGTTGTTCGGTATTTAAGTTGTGGTGCTATTCTTCTAGTGGTGTCATGTGAACATCGACTACATGATACTTCACCTTTATGGGCCTAGGAGGATGCATTGTGTATTTGGCTACTAATTTTGGGGTTGCCGGAGTGACAGAAACCTAAACCCCCGTTAGGAAACCAATGCACGAGGAAGCGTAGAGTCCCGGAGTTTTAAGGTTGTGGTTAGATTTATCTTAATTACTTTCTTGTACTTGCAAATGCTTACGAGGGGTATAATCACAAGTATGTATTAGTCCTAGTTGGGCGGTGCATTAGAGTAGGTTCACCCACACAACACTTCACGAACTAATGTATATTAATCAACCGTAACGAAGCGAAAGCACTTGACAAAATTCCCATGTGTCCTCGAGAACGTTTGGTAGTCATAAGTAACACAACCGGCTTGTCCTTTTCTCTCAAAAGGATTGGGCCACTCGCTGCAATATTATTCACTGTACTTTATTTACTCGCACTTTATTTATCTGCTATATCCAAAAACAACCAAAAACCCGTTTACTGGTGTTACAGTGAAATCTCTATCTAACCTGCTTGTCAACACCTTCTGCTCCTCGTTGGGTTCGACACTCTTATTTATCGAAAGTACTACGATACACCCCCTATACTTGTGGGTCATCAAGACTATTTTCTGGCGCCGTTGCCGGGGAGTGAAGCGCTATTGGTAAGTGGAATTGGTAAGAGAAACTTTTACTGTGAGTGTTGTTTTTATTTTTGTCTACTGTTTCATTTCATCATGGATAATACTTTTGATTGTCTGTTTAGAGGTACCACTACTATCACTGCTAGGGTAGATGGTAACCCGTCATATGCTGAATTAGATCCTTATAAAATACCTATGAAGATTGTTGGACATGTTATGGATAACTGCTATTACGATGATGGAACTGTCCATCACGGTGATCATTTGCTCTTTATACATGAATTATGCGAGTTATTCAGGTGTGCATGTATTACAATGGATCAAGTTAAAAGGAAAATATTGTCTTTATCGCTGAAAGGAAGAGCCGCTTAATTGTTCAAATTACTGAAGAATGGTGAATCTATTGGATGGGAGGAAATTGTTCCTCTCTTTTATTCTAAATTTTATCCTCCTAGTGAGATTCATAAAGACCGGAATCAAATCTATAATTTCTGGCCTCATGAGGGAGAGAGTATTGCCCAAGCATGGGGGAATGAAGTTATTAATTCTCAAATGTCCCGTTCATGAACTCCCGAGAAATATTGTTATAAATAATTGTAATGCAAGGCTTTCTCTTCATGATAAGTATTTATTGGATGCTTCTTGTTCTGGATCATTCACATGTATGAATGAAGAAGCTAAATGGGATCTTCTTGACCGTATTCAAGAAAACACTGAAAGGATGGGAGAACGACAAAGGTAGAAAGTCAGGTATAAATTATGATTATGAATGCATTAAATCTTTTATGGGTACCAATGATTTCTATGATGTTAGTGTTGTTTATGGTCTTGATTCTCAAATTTTTGCAAACTATCTTATAGCTTTTGCCTTCTATCCTGATATTCATAAAAAGAATTATCACAAGTACCATGCACCTTATAAAGATATTGTTCCTGCTAGTAATATAGAAGTGCATGCTATTAATCCTGCTGTTCCTGAGCCTTATATAGAAAAAATGCCTTTTCCTGCTAAAGTGAAAGAACACTCTAGGTTGCTAGTGTGGTTAATAAGAGTAATAAGAAAGCTACTGAACCTGATGAACACATAACCGTTGAACCTGCAGTAGCAATAGTAAAAGATCTTGTTTGTGAAAATGTAGAGGACGAACACATTTTCTTCTGTGAGGATGCTTCAAACATTGTTTCCCATCCTCATAGACCTAAGAAAACTAGTGTTCCTTTGCTTTCTGTTAAGATTGGTGATCATTGCTATTATGGTTTGTGTGATATTGGTGCTAGTTCTAGTGCTATACCTTATGAGCTTTATAGAGAAATTATGCATTAAATTGGTTCTTGTGAGCTTGAAGATATTGATGTGGCTATTCAGCTTGCTAATAGAGAAACTGTTTTTGCTATTGGTATTGTTAGAGATGTGGAAGTTTTATGTGGTAAAACTAAATATCCCACTGATTTTCAAGTACTTGGTAAGGCTGCTAGTAAAACTTGTCCTATTATTTTTGGTAGACCTTTCTTGAACACTTGTGGTGCTATTATAGATTTCAAAAGAGAGAAGATTTTGACTAAATTTGATGGAAAATATTATGAGTTCAATTTCTTCAAATTTGCTAGAGCACCTTATGAATCTAAATTGCCTGATGAGAATTTTAAAATTGAACAACTTGCTTTTATTGCCCTTGCTCCTAAGTCCTAACAGTGCCTTGCAGCAATATATAGAGGACCATGAAAGTGAGGTAATTATGGAAGAGAGAAATGAGATTGATGATATTCTTCTTCATCAACCAGTGATAATGAAACATAATTTACCTGTGGAAAATTTGGGTACCACATTGCCACCCAAGGAGGATCCTGTCTTTGATTAAAAACCTTTGCCTGATGATCTTAAATATTCTTATATTGATGATAATAAAACATATCATGTTAATATTAGTTCTAAACTTTCAGGTGAAGAAGAGGAAATATTATTGGGAGTTCTGAAGAAACATTGTGGAGCTATTGGGTATACTCTTGATGATTTGAAGGGAATTTCTCCTACTATATGTCAGCGTGCTATTAATATTAAATCTGATGCAAAGCCAGTAGTTTAGAATCAACGAGGTTTAATTCCTAAGATGAAGGAAGTGGTAAGAAATGAGGTATTAAAACTTCTTGATGCTGGTATTATTTTTCCTATTGCCGATAGTAGATGGTAAGCCCTATGCATTGTGTCCCTAAGAAAGGAGGAATGAATGTTATACCTATTGAAAACAATGAGCTCATTCCACAAAGAGTAGTTGGTTATAGAATGTGCATTGATTTAGAAAGGTTAATAGAGTTACTAAGAAAGATCATTATCCTTTACCCTTTATTGATAAAATGATTGAGAGGTTGTCTAAGAAAACTCAATTTTTCTTTCTTGATGGTTATTTTGGGTTTTCAAATTGCTGTTAGGAAGCAAGATCAAGAGAAAACAACCTTTACTTGTCCTTATGGTACTTATGCTTATAGACGTATGCCTTTTGGTTTGTGTAATGCTCCTGCTACTTTTCAAACATGCATAGCTGCTATTTTTCATGGTTTTTGTAAAGAAATTGTGGAAGTTTTCATAGAAGATTTCTCCGTCTATGGAACTCCTTTTGATAATTGTTTGCACAACCTTGATAACTAATCTTGTTCTTAACTGGGAGAAATGCCACTTTATGGTTAATGAAGGAATTGTTCTTGGACATAAAATTTCCTAGAGAGGTATTGAAGTTGACAGAGCTAAAGTGAAAGCCATAGAGAAAATGCCCTGTCCTAGGGATGTTAAAGGTATTCGCAGTGTTCTTGGTCACGCTAGTTTTTATAGGAGGTTTATTAAAGATTTCTCTAAAATATCAAAACCCCATACTAATCTTCTTCAAAAAGATGTACCATTTGTTTTTGATGATGATAGTAAGGAAGCTTTTGAAACTTTAAAGAAGGCTTTAACTACTGCTCCTATTGTTCAACCACCTGATTGGAATTTACTTTTGAAATTATGTGTGATGCTAGTGATTTTTCTATAGGTGTTGTTCTTGTACATCGCGTAGATAAGAAGCTGAATGTTATTCATTATGCTAGTAAGACTCTTGATGCTGCTCAAAAGAATTATGCTACTACTAAAAAATAGTTCTTAGCTGTAGTCTTTGCATGTGATAAGTTTAGGCCTTATATTGTTGACTCAGAGGTTACTATTCATACTAATCATGCTGCTATTAGATACCTTATGGAAAAGAAAGTTAGGTGGGTGTTTCTTTTACAAGAGTTTGATTTGCATATTGTGGATAGGAAGGGTGCTGAAAATCCTGTTGGTGATAACTTGTCTAGATTGGAAAACATTACTTTTGATCCTATTCCTGTTAATGATAGTTTTCCAAATGAACAGTTGGCTGCAATAAAGGTTAAATTCCATGATAGTCCATGGTATGCTGATTATGCTAACTTTATTGTTTCAAAGTATTTGCCTCCAACATTTACAACTCAACAAAGAAGAAAATTCTTCTATGATTTGAGGCATTATTTTTGGGATGTCCCACATTTATAAAAGAAGGAGTAGATGGTATTATGAGAAGATGTGTTCTAGATCATGAACAACATGAAACATTGAGGAAGTTCCATAGTAGTGCTTATGGAGGACATCACGCTGGAGATAGAACTGCGCAGAAGGTTCTACAATCAGGTTTCTATTGGCCTACTCTCTTTAAAGATGCACGTAAATTTATTTTATTTTGTGATGAATGTCAAAGAGTAGGAAATATTTCTAGACGTAATGAAATGCCTATAAGTTATTCTCTTGTTATCGAACCTTTTGATTGTTGGGGATTTGAATTTATGGGTCCTTTTCCTCCTTCAAATGGCTATACACATATTCTTGTTGATGTTGATTATGTTACTAAATGGGTAGAGGCTATACCTACTAAAAGTGCTGATGGAGAAACCTCTTTAAGAATGATTAAAGATGTTATCTTTCCTAGGTTTGGTGTCCCTAGATATCTTATGACTGATGGAGGTTCTCATTTTATTCATGGTGGTTTTAGAAAAAACCTTGATAAATATGATATTAATCATAAATTGCCTCAGCTTATCATTCTCAAACCAGTGGGCAAGTAGAATTATCAAATAGAGAAATTAAATCTATCTTGCAAAAGAATGTTAATAAATCTAGGAAGAATTGGTCTGATAAGTTGAATGATGCTTTATGGGCTTCTAGAACTGCTTATAAAAACCCTATGGGTATGTCTCCTTATAAATGGTTTATGGAAAAGCTTGTCACTTGCCTTTAGAATTAGAACACAAAGCTTATTGGGCAATGAAAGAATTAAATAAAGATTTTAAAATTGCTGGTAAGAAAAGAATGTTTGATTTGAATCATTTAGATGAATGGAGATGTGAAGCATATGAAAATGCCAAGCTCTTTAAAGAGAAAGTTAAAAAATGGCATGATAAAAGAATCCTTAAAAGAGAGTTTCATGTTGGTGAGAAAGTTCTAATGTATCGGTCTCGTCTTAGATTTTTTGCAGGAAAATTATTCTCTAGATGGGAAGGACCTTATGCTATTGAAGAAGTGTATTGTTCAAGGGCAATCAAAATTGCTTCCCTCAAGGATAACACTACACAAGTGGTAAATGGGCAAAGACTCAAACATTATATTTTTGGGGATTCCTATGATGAAGATGTGATGTTATTCAAGTAATGACTCTGGAGAAATTCATCAGAGGGAAGATTCCAGAATCTGTTTTGGAATAGGTAACAGTTCTGTTAAGAAAAATTTCACGAATTACCTTTTCATTTATTCATTATTAGTTTTTGGAAAATATGAAAAATACCGAGCCGAAGAAGAGGTGGAGAAGTTTCCCTAAGGCACCACACCATGTGGCGGCGCGGGCCCACCCCTGGCCGCGCCAGCCTATGGTGTGGGTGCCTCGGAGCCCCTCTCCGACTCGTTGACTTTCCATTCGTTACATATGTTTTTGCTATATAATCCCCGGACCTCCCGAGGTCCGTATATCATTTTCTCGTCGTGCTTCTGTTTCGTGTTCTTTCTGACATGATCTGTTTTCCGCCAACAACAACAAGGGGAAGGGACCGAAGGAAGAAGATCTCCAAGACCGGGAGCCGAAGAAGGAGATTGATAGTGGAGCTGAAGGAGATGTAGAAGAAGACTTACGAGTACGTCCACGCATCACCATCACAAGATTGGAGTGGTTTCCAAACCTCGCAAGCAAACGGCGAGGATGATTACTGGAGGAAAGGCCCCACGTCACTGTTTAGCTTCAAGGACACCAGTCACGGGAGAAGGATTCTGTCGATCCAAGGAAGCAATGAAGGAAGATCTGTATGGCTGGTATTCACCATCTGACAAGCACGCGAACCAAACTAAGCTCAATACGGAGGTGATGCCTAGGATTATGTACGCATTGGAAGATGTGAAGGAATCAATTGATAAGCTCATCCAGAAGGATTCACCACCACCACCGAAGAATTGATTCGTCATTGGTATTGGCATCCCCTTGGCTTGTTCCAAGCTTGGGGGGAGTGCCGCGGTATCACCTTTATCTTTCACTCCTTTTTACCTTTTAGTAGAGTCATATCATGAGTAGAGAAAATATCATATAGCATGGTTTGCATCATAGAAGTGACACTCCTTAGTTGGTTATTGTTGTATCCCTTGGTTTGAGTTGCCATAATGAAATATTAATGAGAAGTTTCATCATCTACTTGTTCTACTTTATTTTAGTATGAAATTTTTGCTATGTGGTTATATTAGTATTGGTATCAATGTTGGAACTTCAAGATAATCTAGTTGGTTTTGGCAAACTTAGCATTGGTCATTAGCAACAATACATTGAGACTTAAGTAGAAAAGAGGGAGTTACATGTAGATATATTATTCCACGATCTCTCTTCTTTGTTAGCTCATAAGCTTAGTATTCGCAAATAAGTTTGTTTGCACCTTCAAGGAAGATTGCATGGTTGGCTTTATCATATATGTTTTTTGTTTTTTTTACTTCAATTCTCATGCTTGCTACCCAGCCTTGCTAGCCAAAAACCTGTACGGGGAGGGAATGCTTCTCGTGCATCCAAACCTTTTCATTTGTGTCCACCATACCTACCTATATGTGGTATTTCACCGCCACTCCAAGTAAATTTCTCATGTGCTACCTTTAAAACCTTCAAAATTATCCCTATTTTGTGTTCCTGTTTTAGCTCATGAGGACGCAAATAGAGAATCTCAATATCACTTGTTGATTGTACTCACAAACCTGGACTAGTGGCTTCATCTGCTTATCCAAATGCTAGAAGAGCTGGCAGCGGGGTGCCCAGCCCTAAAATAATAATACAAATTCTCTTCACTATCTTTGCCCCTGATTTATCAGTCAAAGCATAATTGTGTAAACAAAAGAGAAAGAGGGATGACCTTCTATACCAGTTGCGTCCTTCGATGGGAGCCGCTCTTGTGAGTCTAGTTGGCTTGTGACGTACTGTATTTTCAGTTTGCCATTCATTGACATAGACATACACGCCTCTCAAAATATAGATACTCCTCCACGGTATGTGATTGTTGGCAGGCACCCGAGGATTTAGTTAGCCATGGTTTGTGTAAAAAAGGTTGGGAGGAGTGTCAACCATTTTATAACTCTGTTTTATTAAATAAAAAAAACTCTAGCACATGAGTAATCCATGCTTTCCTCTACAAAGGGCCTATCTTTTACATTTACGTTGAGTCAGTAAACCTATTTCCTTCTGTCTTAAGCAAGCATTTGAGTTTTTGTGATTCATCCAGCTACATATTGATTTACTCAATCATGTTCTTGATTTTTCCTTGTTTCTACAAATGCTTTTATCTGTTTGAATACCACTTAGAAAGTTACCAATATTTGCGAAGAGATTGTTATAATTGAGCATGATAAACTCTGCAATATAGCTCTAGTATAAAGGCTCCGATCGAAAGATAAGTACATTGTTAATTTTTCTCTGACCAAGAACATGTTTTCTTTACCAATTGTGATTTACTTTTTGCACCATTATTGTTCCTATGCTTGTTTCAAGTTTGATTATATGAGAGGAAGTTGCTGTCTAAAATGACTTGTTCTTTGTTAAGATGTGATGCCTCTTGTCCGTATTTTGTTTATCGACACCTCACTCCATAAACCTGTGGTCATGCTTACTGAGTTCAGTTTCTCTTGGGGACAAGTGAGGTCTAAGCTTTGGGGGAGTTGATACGCCCATTTTGCATCACTGTTTTATATTGTTATTTTCTGCTATTCATCGATATATTTCATGTTATGATGCATTACTTATGTAATTTTATCTTATTTTGCATGTTTAATAATTTTTGGAGAATAAACACCGGGACCAGAAATCTGATGGAAAAAGCACTGTCGAGATACCATATTTCGGAAGATCAGAAGAAGAGGGGGGACACCGGAGGTATCTTCGAAGTTCAGAGCCAGACACCAGCCAGAAGGGGAGCCAGAGGGGGGCCACGAGGGGCCCACACCATCAGGTGCCCCCCCTTGGCCGTGTCGCCAGGTGATGTGGCCACACTGGCCCACCTCTAGCTGATATCTTTCGCGTACTTGACCCCCAGGGAACCCTAAGCCCCATACCATCATCTAAGAATTATTCTGCCGCTGCCTCAGGGCGGAGAACACCCGAGAGAGAAAATCTCTCTCGCGGGGAGAAATCTACCGGGGAAATTCCTCTCAGGAGAGGGGAAATCATCGCCATCGTCACTGTTATCACTCCGGGCTTCGTCGGGATCATCTTCATCATCATCCTCATCACCAGCACCATCACCCTTATCATCCACCATCATCCCGCTGTAACAATTAGGGGCCTCTATCGTTGTTTGACATTAGATCTCTCTCCCGGTGTGGATTACTTGTTAGTAGTTGATGCTTGTGAGATTTATCGGTGTTAGCACTTTATTACCAGATTGTTATTATCCATTATATCACCTACGGTTATGATCCATATGATGTATTGTGAGTAGTTCGTTTAGTTCTTGAGGACATGGGAGAAGTCATGATGTTAGTAGTGAAGTTATGTTGAAGTAATATCTAGTTGTTCGGTATTTAAGTTGTGGTGCTATTCTTCTAGTGGTGTCATGTGAACGTCGACTACATGATACTTCACCTTTATGGGCCTATGAGAATGCATTGTGTATTTGGCTACTAATTGTATGGTTGCCGGAGTGACAAAAAACTAAACCACCGTTAGGAAACCAATGCACGAGAGAGCGTAGAATCCCAGAGTTTTGAGGCTGTAATTAGATTTATCTTAATTACTTTCTTGTATTTGCAGATGCTTACGAGGGGTATAATCACAAGTATGTATTAGTCCTAGTTGGTCAGTGCATTAGCATAGGTTCACCCACACAACACTTCACGAACTAATGGATATTAATCCACCGTAACAAAGCGAAAGCACTTGATGAAATTCCCATGTGTCCTCGAGAACATTTGGTAGTCATAAGTAACACAACCGGCTTGTCCTTTGCTCTCAAAAGGATTGGGCCACTTGCTGCAATATTATTTACTGTATTTTATTTACTCTCACTTTATTTATCTGTTATATCCAAAACAACCAAAACCCCGTTTAATAGTGTTTACAGTGAAATCTCTATCCAACCTGCTTGTCAACACCTTCTGCTCCTCGTTGGGTTCAACACCCTTATTTATCGAAAGTACTACGATACACACCCGATACTTGTGGGTCATAAAGTAGTTCGTTTAGTTCTTGAGGACATGGGAGAAGTCATGATGTTAGTAGTGGAATTGTGTTGAAGTAATATCTAGTGGTTTGATATTTAAGTTGTGGTGTTATTCTTCTAGAGGTGTCATGTGAACATCGACTAGATGATACTTCACCTTTATGGGCCTAGGAGGATGCATTGTGTATTTGGATACTAATTGTGGGGCTGCCGGAGTGACAGAAACCTAAACCCCCGTTAGGAAACCAATGCATCAGGGATTGTAGAATCCCAAAGTTTTAAGGTTGTGGTTAGATTTATCTTAATGACTTTCTTGTATTTGCGGATGCTTGCGAGGGGTATAATCATAAGTATGAATTATTCCTAGTTGGGCGGTGCATTAGCATAGGTTCACCCACACAACACTTATCGAAACAATAAATATTAATCAACCGTATGAAACGAAATCACTTGAGAAAGTTCCCATGTGTCCTTGAGAATGTTTGGTAATCATAAGTAGAAAAGCCGGCTTGTCCTTTGCTCTCAAAAGGATTGGGCCACTTGCTGAAATTATATTTACTATCTTTTATTTTCTCGCACTTTATTTATCTGCTATATCAAAAACAACCAAAAACTTGTTTGCTAGTGTTTATAGTGAATCCTCTATCCAAAATGCTTGTCAACACCTTCTGCTCCTCGTTGGGTTCGACACTCCTATTTATCGAAAGTACTACGATACACCCCCTATACTTGTGGGTCATCAGGGGAAGATTCCCCAAAAACTAATTTTAGGGGATGCCATGTGGGGCCCATGGTCTCATAGAGTGCATGAGGTTTCCATAAGTATTTTTCCTGAATTTATTTGATAAATAAATAAGACGGAAAAAAGAGAGGAGATAGGATTGGACTCCACAAGGAGTCCAACCAGAAATCCCCTAGGAGGGGTGCGGTGATGCAGACGTGATCACACGCTCGTTGGGTAACCCCAAGTGGAAGGTATTGATGTAGTCTAGCGAAAATTTTCCCCAATTAAGGAACCAGGGTTATCGAATCAGTAGGACTTCGAATCTTGGAGAAGGGTGCTTGTTGTCTGGCGCATAAACAAGCGTGGAACCTGGACACAACACACAAACTCTCTTTGTCCCCAACTTTCGAAAAGGTTGTCAATCTTCCCGTCTTGCTGAAAACTAGAGAAATAAATGTATAGAGTATTGGAAAGTAATAAAAGTAAAAGCGGAACAACATGGAAATAATGGAGAAAGTGCTTGAAATAAGGTTGCAATAATGAGGAAAATAGAACCGGGGGCCATAGTTTCACTAGTGGTGTCTCCCCAAAGAAAGCAACATGCTGGGTGAACGAATTACAGTTGGGCAATTGACAAATCATGAATGTATAACAATATTATTATGAAAAGATATAGTTCACGGGTTCTAACATTATAGGCATTACGTCAAGGCATATGGACCGCTATCCAGCATGCATCCATATCTAAAAGTCCACCTCAAGAAAGCAATCCAACAAATATCTCTGGTATTAAGTTGCAGCAACGAAGTGATTGCTTTGTGTGCAACAGACAAATGCATTAAGAACAATATGTAATGTAAGCAGTGGTCCTCGTCCATTGACAAGAGCACCGCTGTTCTCCCTAGTAGCAATAGCACACCCCCCATCTGTCACGTTTATGTCACTCGATCACAGATGCAAGGGAGGCATGAACCCACTATCTAGCATATAAACCCTCTCGTGGAGGTGAAAACAACTACGTGGCCAAGGTAATCATAAACACCGAAGATCATTGCAAGACAACATTAAAAATCTCTACAAATATAAGTGAAGCATCTCAGATTGACATGAACAAAATAATCATAATCTTATGGTTCATCGGGTCCCAGCAAACCCAACATGCACAATCACATAATGGCGGTCTCGATCATGTCAGACAGCTCACGAGACTCTAAAAATGGAGGCATGAGGGAGAGAACAACCATCTAGCTACTGTTATGGACTCGTAGTTCTGAGATGAACTAGTCACGCATCTGTCCGAAGAAGATCATGGAGATGTAGAGGCCTCCTATGACGATTCCCCTCTCCGTCAGGGTGGTGACGGCGCCTCTCTGTATGCTTCGTGGAAAATAACTCCGTCCCTGAACGTTTTAGGGTTAGAGGCAATTTATTGGACAAGAGACGACGAGAGGCGGTGGCGAGGGTAGCCAGGGGCCCACCAGGCGCGACTTATTGTGGGGCTGCGCCTGGGACCCCCATGGGAGCCCCTGGCACCTCTCTGGATCTTCTTTGAACTCCGTCTTTGTTCTGGGTAAAAAACGATCTCTGTGGATTTTCAGCCTTTTCCGAGTTCTTTAAGAAATTTTCTGAAATAGAAAAACAGCAGAAACCAACAACTGGTCTGGGACATCTCGTTAATAGGTTAGTCTATGAAAACATCCGGAAAACAAAGGAAAAAAATGAGAAAACATGTGGAAAACTAAAGGTATTGGGTAGAAAACAAACATGGATCATCAAAAATTATAGATACGTTTGAAACGTATCAGTATGCTCTTCAGTTTTTTTTTCTTCATATAGTATTCAACGGTAAATGTTCCACAAGATAAATAAATAAGTCACATAGTTTATTACAACCAAATTGCATAAAATCAAATGAGTCGTTTAAATAAACAAGTTGCATAATTTAGTACAACAAAATTGAATAAAATCATTCAAGATAAATTAATGGGACAAATATTGGTTTCCCAGGTGAACCCACACATATATTAAACCAAATCATCTTGAAGTTTCTAGTGAGTTTTCTAATCACACATCTCATGTTGAAATTGTATGAATTGTTCAACGATTGCCGCTCCATCCTGGGCCAGTTCCAGGGAGAGTTGGTTCAGCCCCAGGATGGAGACACCAAAAGCATGTCCAACATCTTTCCTACCACTGTCCCGTTCTTGGGAAAACCTAACCCTATTCTCTCACTGGGTAATCATCGTAGGCCATCACACACATCCAAGTGCGATTGAACGCATGTCTCGCCACCCGGAAGCGTCGCCGTAAAACAAGAGCGGGGTATATTGGCATTGTACGATGGAAGTAATCTGTGCATAGTAGGACATGACCCTTTTCTATGTCCCGATCCAATGCCGGTGCACGACCCCAGATCGAGCCCATGAAGATCGGTAGCTATCTCGCAATGTGTTCATTGGCGAGAAGTGTAGCAACCAAAACATCACTTTTATCATCGGATGAATCAGAGGAGGGCGGTGAATAAAATATTAACAAATTGTTGTAAAAGTACTCTCCGAGCTATTCCCATGGGAGGTGATGAAATTTTACCTCGAAAAAACAGCCGAACACCTAGTGGGCGGACTAAGAGGTTCTCGTGGACAAGGCTCACTAGTACAAAATATCACATTACAGTCGCTTTACTTACATAGGCGTGAGCCGGTTATTCCAACCGAGTCTAGCCTATGTACTCTAATGTAGGTGCCATTAGAGCAAGTTTAAAGAACCGACTCTAATGACCAGATCCTCAGACGGCTGGAAAGAAACAGTCTCTAATAATAAAACTATTAGATACATCTATTTAAAACATCTGTCTCTAATGAGAGTATGGGAGCGGTTGTCATTCATGGTCGGCTCTCTACAGCCATAAAAAAGCGTATTGAAGAATATTCCTACCCCAGGACAATTTCCGGAGTGTCCAGTCATGTGCTACTAATGAATTATTAATTATAAAAGATATCACATCACACAAACAACATATATTAATATATATTATTATTCATCAAACAAACTCATTGATTGGCAATATAAAAGCTTTCCTTATTAACAAACAAAATAAAAAATACTCGATGAAGATATTAATCTAATCAAGAATTTCAGTCCGAGATCATTGGTGGTGTTCTGCTTTTCACTCTCAATCCGAGGCCTCATGAGAATTAATGTCCGAATCATCCTCATCATTGTCCTCTTCATAGATGTCATATGTCATCATAGTAACAGAGATCCTGGGATATGGTCTTGACATAGTAAAAACTAGTAGGTCTTCCGTATTTAAATTGTTGTGCTTCACGAATTCTTCCCATCCTTCAGTGTGTAACCGACTTTTTCTCCTTCCTTTTGACACAGTAATATTGTACATGCTCCCAAGAGTACGAAATAACAACAAACTTGCCTATTGACTCATTGAACGATTTCGCTCTGTCCTTTTGATACAGTAATATTGTACGTGCTCTTGGAGCACAAAACAACACCGATTTGCCTATTGAGTCATTGAACGCAAGGCTAATGTTGCATGGTACAATCTGTAGTAAAAAAAAGAAATATAAAACAAAATAGACACATTTGCAGATTAAAAACATAAATAAAATGGAAGCAAAATTATTTTTATTACCACTGACTTGCGGTGATACTCTTTCAGATCAAGACTAAAACTGGATCCAGTTATGTTACTACTTGGCAATCATTTTTACATACTTGACATGCCATCTCCGGTAACTAAGTTAGAATAAGAGATTAACTGCAACGCTATGAATGGAAGTAACTAAGTATGAAAATAAGTAGGGTAAACTAGCTAAATCACTGAACATGTTTTGAGAGGTACAATTTTCTTATATCTAAATTGGTGAACATGTGTTCAGAGGCAAATTGCTAAACTAGCTACATTGCTAAGCATGTTATGATATGTAAAAATTGATAAATTATCTAAACCGGTGAACATGTGTTGAGAGGCAAATTGCTAAACTAGCTACTTCTCTAAACATGTTTTAAGAGGCACAAATTGCTTAATCTAAATTGTGGAGCATGTGTTGAGTGGCAACTTGCTAAATTAGCTAAATTTACTAGTCATATATAGCATGTACACAACAACAAATGGACTAATGCATCAAATCAACTATAGAGCTAGCAACAAAACAATTAGAGAACTAGATGTGCAAACAAGTTTCTTGTTCTACATAAGTACAAAGGTTCAAAGGAGACAGACGAACTACGGCGGGGGGGGGGGGGGCTAGCTACCATCTCAGTAAAGGTGCACGTATTACTCACCAGAGGGTGCATGGAGGGCCGGTGAACCACGACCGACAGCCGCACAGAGGGGCTCGCTCTGATACATGGATGGATCGCGATGGTGAATGCATCACCCGCCGCCTACTGGGAGGTAGTGACGATGAACAGTAGCCGGCGGCAGGAGGGTTTGTGAAGGGAGAGGCGGAGACTAGCGGCAGTGGCGAGGGTATGCATGAGGGGGATGCATCGAGTTAAGGATTTGTAGGCGCGTGGCGGCAATTTGGGGAAAAAATCTACCTCTTCGGTACCAATTTTGGTCCAATTTTTCAGTATCCCGCCAAAAAATAAATAGGCGGACTTTCCAGAGATACTGATTCACTCCGGGAAATGACATAATGATAAAAAGTACAAATTATTCCAAGATAATTGCAAATAAATGTATATTGATGCTTGTTATTATCAAATGAAGACTTAGAACAAATAATTTTTTTCATAAAATGAAGATGTTACATAAAGCTAGTCGAAACTTTAGAGTTGACAGCAAATGTATGATGATTCAGTGACAATGTACTTTTGAAATCGCATAATATTTGCAGAAAATAGTGGTGCCATGTAGTGAACACATTGTAAGTTTCATAATATTTTGATAATTTTTAAATATTACAAAAATTAGAACACCCTCGAGTATTGAAAAGTTAAATTAATCTAAGATAAATGTGAAAGCAATTCCAAAAAAATCTCTAAAAAATCACATTACAAGTATTTCTTTTGGTATGTTCCAACAGAAAATATAACTAAATAGTTATAGAACTATTTGTTAACAAATAATGACTTAGGGCTAATCCAGAGCATAATTTGAACCGTGTGAATATTATATCTTGCTCTGCCAGCCACGCGCTAGTACGCTACAGTTGTTGACTTGCGGGTCCTTTGTTAACCGTCCAATCGCTGCACGTCGTCATCATCCACAATGCGCCACTCCATTTGGCCCCAAAGAACCCCAACCCCGCCGAGAGCACATCTGCTGCCCTGTCTTACCGTTGCATTGCCGTCATGCCTCGCCGGCTACAAACGACATGGATGAAGCTCACGCCGGAGTGCTACGCCGATAACGAGGCAGAAATGCGCGTGACGACTGCTGCGGAGGGAACGAGAACGTGTCGGCGACCAAGGCGCTCGGAGGCCAGCCCGTGGTGGAGGAGAGCGGCGCAGCCTTGGTGGAGCGGGGACAGGATGTTGCCCCCGCAACAGAGGAGGAAGGTCAGGCGGTGTTGGCCGTGGTGTACGAGCCTAGGCTCCCACTCGAGGAGGCGCTCGCCCTCAACGAGAAGCTCGCTCCTTTCGAAGAGGATAACTACGTGGCTTAGTGGCAGCTCGCGGACGAGAAGCTGATAATTCCCACATCGGGTAGACGCTCCACGACACCCGCTTCTTCACGATGAATGTGCCATCCTCGAGTCTTTCGAGGATGTCTACGGCGAGAACGGCGACGATACATCTTCGACGACCGGAGCGACGAGGACTCCTACGATTACATGGAGATGCGCCCGACAACGAGCAGGAGGAGGCCGCCGTGGAGGATGTCGAGATGTTCTCCGACATCTCACAAGGAAGTGGATGGGCCTGTCACCGCCGTTGTCGTCATCTCCGACGACAAGGAGTAGTAGTAGTAGCTTGCTAATACCGTAGTAACTGATAGTACTAGTTAACCGCTAGTAGTATAGTACTAGCCTGTATATTTTGCTACATCTTGTAAATAGTTTCAGGGATTTATATAATATATATTGTTATATATATATATACGATCAATCAATAGAGTTCTCTGTGTTAAAACTTATTTATTTTTGTTTATCTGAGTTATATGTTTAAAATGTGCTTGTTTACTATCTGACATATAATGTGGTGTCAAAATATGTGAGTTCAAAAATATGATCACTAGTGCAAAACCTGTGTGACAGAAATTGGAGACAGACGTTATTAGCAGACGTCTCTACTGTTAATGTTAGAAATGGGCGATATTTGCCGCCATCTAAATATCCATTAGAGCCAGTTAGAAAGGCAAACCGGCTCTACTATTGGAAGCGGTTGCAAATTTTGCCCGATACTAAGAATATTAGAGACGGAATAAAAATTACGACCGCCTGAGGGGACTCATCGGAGTCGGCTTTTTTTGGGGTTCACCAGCTCTAGGCACTGTCTTGAATACTAGAGTTTGTGCTAGTGGCTCCCATGGTTCCCGACAACGGCTATGAGGGCCAGCGGGATGTGATGTGGATAGCGGGCGGGGAGCATAGCAAAGAGGATGAATGCCGGCTGGCGGTGACAACGGCGGAAGGAGTTACAACAACATGGCTAGGGCGAGAGGAGCCGAGGCAAAATGTGTGGTTGTGTCACTTGCAGGCGGTCAGGGTAGAAGAAGGGCATGACATCACGATCGTTCGAGCGTGTCCATCGAGGATGCAAACCCGGTCCGAATTTGAGGTGGAAATGGATCCGCGTATAAGAAAAACAAACAAATGTCCGGAAATCTAAAATAGGTTCGTTATGTTTGGCCGTGTTTTCTCCCCTAGCGCATAGAAACAACCGCGACCGGATCAAATGTGTCGACACGTTGGACATAGTCTTAAGAGGCAACTTTGTAACAATGTTCCCTTTC
>JAPCYS010002346.1:0-17728 GCA_028641055.1 Alopecurus myosuroides | reverse complement strand
CCTTTGAATGCTTCCGCTGAGATGTAATGATGTTATGTTGGGACATGTGTCCTCTGGATGATTGTATTTTCTATTCTCTGCCCTAGTGAGGGCCAGTTGCAACTTATTTCAATCTTTTGTGTCTTAGAGATATGTTGTGTTATCAGTTTGTTCAAAGCCGTTGACGTACCATGTGTGTATGGTATGAAGTACGTCAATGGTAGTGTCCTGATTTCTATGGGATAGTTTACGTCGACGCTGAACAGATAGGGGTTGGTTGTCACACATACGTGTGTTGGCCTACTCGTAAGAGGACGCGGGTGCCGGTAAGCCCCGTAATCCAATCTACTACTGTTCAACGGAACTGCGAGTATCCTTTAGAAGTCCGGGTGCGACAAATAGTATCAGAGCCTGTCTGCCTGTAGGATCCCTTTTTACTGGTCGCAGTTGAGTCTAGAAACTATTTTGTAGCTATATAGGAAAAATGAAACGTGAGAGTAGGAATTCTTCCATTTTTCTTCTTTCCCCACCCACCCACCCTTTTCTGGTAAGGAAGTGCAACGGTGTTTTCTCTTCTCACCTAAACTTTCAAGTTAGGATTTCACGTGTTTTGGGTTCTCCGTAGTACCTCAGGAGTTTTTGGTCTCGTGTTTCCCGATGTTGCTTCAATATCCTGTTCTTTTCAACATCCTTATCGTCCGTTGAACCTTGTTGTTGCTTTCCATATCAGTTCTCTACCGGCGTCTAATCAAAACTTCCCCGATCATCTGCAGATGGATCTCAGGTTTTACCCGCAGGTGGTTCGGATGACTCGTTGTGAGAGCACCGCCGGTTATCCGGAGATGCTGAGAGACATGGTCACTTATCTGGGGTTCCATTGGGCACCAGAGTACCAGGTCTACGAGCAGCAGCGAGAGTTTGACCAGACCTACTACCAGGCTATCGTCTACATTCTGTCAGATGATGGCATGAGCGTTGTCCACCGCTACGAGGCAGTAGGTTCCACAGTGGATATGGCTGTGCAGCAGGCAGCTTATGTGAGTCTCACCGTCCCTTCGTGCTGACTACTGGGGATTTGACGATTCTATCTATCGCCACATCCCCCGTGGTTACATCACTTCAGCGGAGCTCACTTCACTACACCCTCTACACAACCTGGATGTCTACGAGCATGATAAACACCAGGCTGCACACCACCGCATTTTGTGAGGCACAGTGACGCTGTTGCCACCACACTTTCTCAGGAGTTGGCCTCAGTCAGGGAGCAGCTCTACCTTGCTTTGACTCGTCTGGCTACGTACACCACAGACTTTGTTGGAGATGAGCGCTTTGCACGTTTCCATCAGACAGTTGGACGTAGTTTGCCAGATGCTGGAGGTTACGAGCCGATCAGAGGACCACTCCTCAACCTCGGAGCTGGTTACACTGGGATTCCACGCTTTGGAGCACAGGAAGACGACGCTTTCTACTTCACCACACCGAGAGTTGCTCTCAGAGCAGTCCCGATCTACGTGGATCGTCGTTCTACCTACTTCCGTGGGATTCCTCCTCACCGTATCTCTCGTCGTACTACTCACCGCCGTCCTGCGTGATGAGCATGGAGTACCGATGTATCCGTTCCTAGCTATGTTTAGTTATCCTTTGTCTTTCGAACCATGTATTGGTGTGTTGGATATTCTGATGTATTTGAACATGTGATGATGTACCTGTTGGTTATCTATTCATGCGTCGGAATAATCTATCTTTCGGTTACCAAGTCTATCCTTTTCTGTTGTGTAAAATGCATGTCTATTCAGGATGCCGCCAACAAGGAGCAACCCGCCTGAACCACCTCCGCTCACGGAGCTGTCTACTCAGATGACTCAGGTCGTGGCTCAGATGGCCCAGATCCAGGCTAACCAGCACAACAACCAGAATGCTCCACGGCTCAGCATCAAGGAGTTCCTCAGCATGGGTCCGAGAGCTTTCGTGGCAACACGTGAGCCTCTGGATGCTGATGACTGGATCAGGGAGATGGCCAGGGCTCTGGACATTGCTCACGTTGCTGAGGAGGATAAAATCAAGTATGCCACCTACCTACTGAAGGGTCAGGCAGCTACCTGGTGGGAGAACTACCAGACCATAGAGCTGGCTATCCTATCACCTGGGGATGTTTCAAGGATGCCTTCCTGAAGCACCACATCCCAGATGGTCTCATGGAAAGGATGCGTGAGGAGTTTTGCTCTCTCAAGCAGGGCAAGCTGGACGTCATTGGCTACCAGAACGAGTTCAATCGTCTCGCTCGATACGCTGGTGATGAGGTGTCCACTGAGGCCAAGAAGATGGCAAGGTTCCGCCGAGGTTTTAACCCGGAACTGAAGTACGCTCTCACCAACATCAAGTGCAAGGACTTCGAGGAGCTCGTGAACACCGCGCTCAATGAGGAGAATGGGCGCAAGGCGTTTCGAAGAGTCCCGCAAGCACTCACGTGAGGGTGGTTCCTCCTCCAACATGACCACCCCTCCGCAGAAGCGCCACATCTGGGTGCCAAATGCTGCTGTCACTCGGGCTCCATATGCCCAAGCTTCTCCAGGCTTTGCTCCCCGCCCACCCAACCCAGCTCAGATGCAGAGTCAGAGGGTTCCAATGGGGCAGCCAAGGCCAGGCCCTCCTCGTGTCATCACTTGCTACAAATGCAAGGAGACTGGACACTACGCTGATAAGTGCACTCAGAGGCAGCTACCTCCACCTCCTCGCCCCAACACCAACCAGGCAATGGTTCGTGCTCCCCCGGCTAAAGACTTCAACTCCAACAACAGGCCTGTCGGGAGGACCGCGAGGGTGAATCATATCAAGGCCGACAAAGCTGAGGAAGCTGCTGACGTCGTTCTCGGTATATTACCCGTAAACTCTTTTCCAGCGAAAGTGTTGTTTGATACCGGAGCATCGCATTCTTTTGTGTCAAAGATCTTTGCAACAACATACAACCTAGTTCTGGTTCCGCTAAGCAATCAAATCTATGTTCACTCTCCGGGAACTAAAATGATTACTTCCAAGATAAGCATGGACAATCAAATCCTAATTGGAGGTCGCATATTCCTTGCTTCACTCATGTTGCTGGGAAATTCTGACATTGATGTCATTCTGGGTATGGATTGGTTGAAGACCCACAAACCAAAAATTGACTGTGCTCAAAAGTCAATAACTCTTCCCCACCCTTCTGGCCAGATAGTCTATTCTCCATATGGACCAAGTTCTGTTCAGCTGTTCAACCTAGATGCAAAACCCCTTCCTGCAATTGAAAATGTTCCGGTGGTTTGTGAATTCCCTGACGTCTTTCCAGAAGAGTTGCCAGGGATGCCTCCGGACAGAGCAGTTGAGTTCGTGATCGAGCTTGAGCCAGGTACTGCTCCAATCTCTAAGCATCCATACAAGATAGCTCCTCCTGAACTGAAATTGTTGAAGGAGCAAATCGATATGTACATGGAGAAGGGTTACATTCAGCCTAGTTCCTCCGCTTGGGGTTGCCAAACTCTGTTTGTTGCCAAGAAGGATCAAACAAAAAGACTCGTGGTGGACTATCGTCCTCTCAACGAGAAAACCATCAAAAACAAGTATCCAATTCCTTGTATCGATGATCCTTTTGATCAACTTGCTGGAGCCTCAATATTCTCAAAGTTGGACTTGAGGATGGGTTACCATCAGATAAAGATCAGAAAGGAAGATATTCCTAAGACAGCTTTCACCACTCGTTACGGTCTATATGAATACACCGTCATGTCCTTTGGTCTCACCAATGCACCGGCAACGTTCTCAAGACTCATGAATTCTGTCTTCCATGAATACCTCGACAAGTTCGTTGTGGTATACCTCGATGACATTCTAGTCTACTCAAAATCCGAGGAAGAGCATGGAGAACATCTTCGTCTCACTCTCATGAAACTTCGCGAGCATCGTTTGTATGCCAAGTTCTCTAAATGTGAGTTCTGGATTCCAGAAGTTGCTTACCTTGGTCATATCATCTCTGCCAAAGGCATAGCCATTGACCGGAAAAGGTTAAGGCAATTGTTGATTGGAAACCCCCTAAGACGGTGAAGCAAGTCAGAAGTTTTCTTGGCTTGGCTAGCTATTGCCGTCGTTTCGTCCAAAACTTTTCCAAGATTGCCAAACCTCTCACTGATCTCACAAAGAAGGACAAAAAGTTCGTTTGGACTCCACAATGTGATGAAGTTTCAATCTCTTGAAGACTAAACTAACTTCCACCCCAGTTCTGGTTGGCCCAGATACTACCAAACCTTTCCAGATATTCTGCGATGCATCTCTCCAAGGTCTAGGTGCAGTTCTTATGCAAGAACGTCAAGTTGTGGCTTATGCTTCACGTCAGTTGAACCCACATGAGCAAAACTATCCCACACATGATCTTGAACTTGCAGCAGTTGTGTTTGCCCTCAAGAAATGGAGACAATACTTGTTGGGTAACAAAACTGAAATCTTTTCCGATCATAAGAGTCTGAAATACATCTTCACTCAACCAGATCTAAACCTCAGGCAAAGGAGATGGATTGAAAAGATTAAAGACTTTGATCTCACCATTTCTTACACTCCAGGCAAGGCTAATGTTATGGCCGATGCTCTCAGTCGCAAGTCCTATTGCAATAATCTCATGATCATGGAAAGCCAACCTCCACTTCATGAAGAATTCCAGAAGCTGAACCTTGGTCTTGTCCCTGAAGCTTACCTTGCTAGCTTGACAGCCAGTCCAACTCTCGAGGACAAGATTCGTTCTGAACAACTTCGTGATGCTGAAATCAAGAAGATTGTAGAGCACATCAAGGAAGGCAATGATAAATTCAAGTCCTTCTCAATTGATGACAAGGGAACTGTGTTCTTCGAAGGACGCATTGCAGTTCCTCAGATTCAAAGTCTCAAAGATGTCATTCTCAAGGAGGCTCATGAAACTCCTCTCTCCATCCACCCTGGAAGTACAAAGATGTACCAGGATCTCAAGACTCTGTATTGGTGGCCTGGCATGAAACGTGAAATTTCTCAATACGTTTCTGAATGCGACGTTTGTCAACGTGTTAAGGCAGTCCATCAGAAAACAGCCGGTCTACTCCAACCTCTGAAAATTCCTGAGTGGAAGTGGGACATGATTGAAATGGACTTCGTTACTGGGTTTCCAAAGTCCAAAAAGGGCAACGATGCAATCTTCGTTGTTATTGATCGTCTCACTAAGGTAGCTCACTTCTTTGCTGTCAAGGAAACTATCTCAGCTAGCCAGTTAGCAGAGCTCTACACAGCAAGGATCGTTCCTCTTCATGGTGTTCCATTGGAAATAAGCTCAGACCGTGGAAGCATATTCACTTCTCATTTTTGGAAGAGTTTCCAAGAGGCATTGGGCACTAAATTTCTGTTCAGCACAGCTTATCACCCTCAGTCTCAGGGGCAAGTCGAAAGAGTCAATCAGATTCTCGAGGATATGCTCAGAGCATGTGGTCTCTCCTTTGGCATGAAATGGGAAGATTGCCTTCCATATGCTGAATTCTCCTACAACAACAGCTACCAGGCAAGCCTAGGCATGGCACCATTTGAGGCACTGTATGGTCGCAGATGCAGGAGTCCAATCAATTGGTCTGGAGCTGGTGAACGTTCACTCTTAGGCCCTGACATTGTTAAGGAAGCCGAGGAGAAAGTTCGTATCATTCGTGACAATCTCAAGATTGCTCAGTCTCGTCAGAAAAGCTACTATGACAGCAAGCACAGGGATATGATCTATGCACCTGGTGACAAGGCATATCTCCGTGTAACTCCCCTCAGAGGCACTCATCGTTTTGGTGTGAAAGGAAAGCTGGCACCAAGATACATTGGTCCTTTCAACATTCTTTCAAGGCGTGCGGAAAATGCCTATCGTCTTGAACTTCCAGAAAAGCTATCCAAGGTGCACGATGTGTTCCACGTGTCACAGCTCAAGAAGTGCTTCAAGGATCCAGATCGTGCAGTTGATCATGATTCCATTGAACTGCAAGATGATCTATCTTATGAGGAGCACCCTGTTCGTATTCTCGATGAGACCGAGCGTAAGACTCGCAACAAGAGCACCAAGTTCTTGAAAGTGCAGTGGTCGCATCATTCCGATAAACAGGCAACGTGGGAGACCGAAGAGGATCTTCGCAAGAACTATCCGGACCTTTTCCTTTCTCAGTAGGAATCTCGGGGCGCGATTCCTTCAAGGGGGGGGGGGGTTTGTAACATCCCAAGTATGAAAACTCCCCTTAGAATGTTTGTTTCATGTTTATTAAAGTATTGCATCATGTCATCATATTGTTTCCATTTGTTTTCATTTTGTTTGCATTTGTTTCTTATTTGTTGCATCTGTTTTTCCCTGTTTTCACAATTCAAATTTAAATTTTATTCAAACAATTGTTTCATACTTGCTCTGTTACAACATTTTTAAACAAACAATAAAAACAACCAAATTGTTCTCATTTTATTCCATAATGATCACTTATTAAATTGATGGTTTTAATCAATCATTTAAATTCCAACTCCCATTTAAAATTCAAATTAAAGCATCAAACAACAACCAAGTTGAATTCATGCAAATTATAAAACAAATTTAATCAATGGTTTATAATTAACATAGGGGTCACCCTATTTAAAAGTTTGTTTTTGTTAATGATCATTTAATAATAAAATTCACCCAAATGTGGTTTAAATTCAAACAGCAAGCAAATGTCAAACTTTTTGAAAATAAAACTTAGCAATTGTTTGCTAATGGCCTAATTAACTGGTCTGGAGCTATATCATGGCTGCAAGGTAACATATAATAGGATCGAGACACAAGCATCGAATCAACAAGCTAGAATAAGAACAACGGAAAGAATCGGTAACAAGTGATGAAAGGCAGCCATGTGGCAGCAAGTGAGTATACTTGCCTGGAATCCAGCAAGTAGAGGTACATCCGAAGAACTTGTCGTTGCTCACATCATCTCAACGTCCTATCCGGGAAGAAGCAATGAACCTCGAACAAACACCGGATGCAACAATTACTACTACAGCAAAAGATCCAGCATGATCAAGATATGGATGGATGACAATTTAATGGATGCATAAAAATAAACTAGTTGACAAGATAAACATGTTTAAATGGACCCATATGCAATTTGAGTTGCATATGAAAAGCCCATGAATTAGGGTTGAAACAATTGTTTTACAACTAACCAACAGGTGAAAGTTGTTTAGTATGATGCATGGATGAGGAAAACAACAAAATAACAACAATAGAACCAATTGGAAATAAGGTTTACCCATTTTGAATTTCACTTATTAAGTTTTGGAATTTTGGTTTCTTAAAGGTGTCACACAAGCATTTGTTGTTTTCATCAGGTTTAATTGTTCAAAACAGATAACAAAGTTCATATTTGATTAGAACACAAAATTTTGGGTGGATTACATGTTTCAATTATTGAAAAAGGAATTACAATGATTTAATTATGAATTAAACAAGAGTAAACAAGTTTTAATTGAGTTTAATTCAAGTTTGAATATTATTTGAATTTTATTTGTTCAAAGCATAAATTCAAATTCATATTTGAAAAGGTTATGTTTTTCTGGTTTGAAAACATATTTTATTAGTTCAAAAATAATTTAATTTGAGCAAGTTATTAATTTAGCAATTTTAAATGAATTAAACAAGGTTTAAATTATTTAACCACTTTTAATTATTCAAAACAGGAAACAAAGTTTATATTTGAAAAGGTGGCTCAATTTGGCATGGAAAACATATTTTATTTGTGTTATTTGAATTAATATTGAATTAGTTATGAGGTTGGCAATTTAAATTGCATTAAATAAGAAACAGTTGTTTTCAGCAATTTAAATTATTCAAAACAGAAATCAAATGTTATATTTGGAAAGAGTATGAAATGTTGGTTGGAAAACATATTTTATTTATGTTATTTGGATTAAGTATGAATTATTTATGGAATTAACCAAATTTGAAATGAATTGTTTGAATTTGAAATTTGAAACAATTTGAAATGTGCAAAACAGAAAACAACTGATGTAGTTAGATAGAGTATTAAATTTGGGGAAGAAAACATATTTCATTTACATTATTTGAATTTGGGAAATAAAAGTTATGTGCATTTTAAGTTTGGGGACTAATCTGTAATAGCAGGGACCTAAAAGGTAGAAAAGAAAATTGCAGAGAGGCCCCTGAGGCGTTTTTCACCCAGGGCAACCCAGCCTGGGCCTCTGCGGCGCGGGCCCGTGCCCAAGTGGCGGCCACGTGGGTGGGTGTGCGCTGAGGTGGCACGCACACTCGCTGACCTGTGGGCCTAGGCGGCGCGAGGAAGAAAATCCAAAAAAGTTGGGGCAAACTCCCCTGGGCGGAACTCGAACCCGTGGTGGCTCGCTGCGCGCAAGGGAACCGAGCCAGTGCGCTATCGCTGCTGCTTTGATTAGATACAGAAGCGTTGGTTTTTTGTGGTTGCTTCTGTAAGTCTAATTGACGAAACTGACGAGTTTCGCCGGCCGTCAGAGAGAAGCACGACGGAGGGGGAACCTAGCAGGGCTTCCGACGACGCGAAGCGAAAAAGAGCGACGAGCAAGAATAGACAAACAGGAGGGGTACGGGGGTTGCTCACCTAGGTGCTCGTCGTCGTACAGTAACTGAAGCAGAAACGGGGGGTGGTTGCGGACGTCGATGACGCTGTCGAAGAAGCAGACGGTGGAGGAGAGGGAGGTCGACGCCGCGGCCTCCCTGGGGGCTCCCGGCACCCGGCGATGAGACGAGGCAGCAGCTGGAACCTCCAAGGTTCCATCCCTGTGCCTTGGAAGCGGGGACCTCGACCACGGCGGCCACACCGGGAGCTCCAAAAACCAGCCATTATTTTGGTTTCAGAGGGAGAGACAGAAGGTGGGGAAGACAGTGGAATTGGCGGCGCTAAGAGGGGGAAGGAGTAGGGCTAGGGGGTCTAGGGCGAAGGGGGAGATTATATGGGGGGGCCGAGTTCGTACGGCGCACAATCGGGAGGGGGGAGGAGATGATCTACGGTGGTGCTGCCGTTCGTACAGAGGGTGACGTCGGGGGGGAGGAAGACGACAAGATCGACGAAGGGGTATGGGCCAGAAGTGGTGGGCTGAGGGAAAAAGATGGGCTGGCTGCCTCTGCTCACCTCTCCCTTTTCTATTTTTTTCCTTCTCTTTTTTTTTGCTTGTAAGAAAAGAATAGGAAAGAGAGAAAGAATGGCTTGGGGTTTTAAATTTTATTTGATGAACATTGTTTATTATTTGCAAAACAGCAATAACAAGGTGGTTTAAAATTATTTTCAACAATTTGGATTACTAATTTGATATTAAATTGTTAGGTGACTTTCAAATAGGGTTTGGTTTGGACTTTTGGAAATAAACAAATTTTATTTATTAAGTTCAAGCAATTAGGCAAACATTATTAAATTTAATTTGTTTGCAAGATTTTAATTTTTAAACTCCCATTTGAAATATTGCCAAGTAGGATTTGATTTGATTTGAATGTGTTATTTGAATTTACCATTAGGGTTTTTAACAAAGGGAAAATGTTATTAACAAGCAATTTGATTAAAACAACTTCAAACTATTGAAAAACAATTTGAGGTATTTACTTTGCAATTTTCAATTGGAAAATTGGGACAATGTTTGAAAGTTTAAAGTGGTTTGAATTTTGAGTTGTTTTGAAAAAAACAGAATGCAATGCTTATGATGCATGTGATGCAAGCAAAAGAAAACAAACAACTTCCTATTTAGGGTAACACCCCAGGTGTTACATCTCTCCATAAAAGATAGCATGCTGGGTGAACAAATTATAGTTGTGCAATTGACAAATAGAGGTTGAACCGTAGTGCACAATATGACATGGATATTACTATGATATTTAGTGCGGTCATTACAACAAGATACATAGACCGACATCCATCTGCATCTATGACTAATAATCCACCCTCAGATTATCATCCGAACCCCCTTAGGTATTAAGTTGTAAGCAACAGATAATTGCATTAAGCAAAGTGTATAATGTAAGCAATGATTATACACGCGGGTTCTCTCACTGTTGTTTTCTCCCTAATGGCAACATCACATCCTCCCCCTTCATGTTTCTGTCACTCGAGCAACGCAACGAGGAGGCATGAACCCACTATCAAGCATAAATACTCCCTCTTGGAGTCACTAGCAAGTACTTGGCCAGAGCAACCACTAGCAACGGAAAGCATGCAAGATCACAAATAACATATGCAAATAAATACTATAATAAACTTGGCATAAGTTCAATATTCATCGGATCCTAGCAAACACAACATATAAAATTACATAAGATCAATCTCGATCATGATAGGCAGCTCATGAGATCTAAACATGGTGGCATATGAGGAGAAGACAACCATCTAGTTACAGCTATGAACCCGTAGTCCAAGGATGAACTACTCATGCATCACTCTGGAGAAAGGCATGGTGATGTAGAAGCCTCCGGTGATGATTTCCTCTCCGGCAGGGTGCCGGAAACAGCTTCAAAACCCCCTGGTCTAGGGTTGACGGTGACAGCGGCTGGGAACTTTTTCGGGAATTTTGATCAGGTGCCTAGGGTTTTCCATCTAGGGGATTAAATAGGCGATAGGGCAGAGGCGGTGGAGGTCCAGGGGCCCCACACAACCCCCTGGAACGGCCAAGGGGGGGCCGCGCCACCCCACGGTGTGGGCCCCCTGATGCCCCTCTTTGTCTCCTCTTCGGTCTTCTGAATGCTTCCGGGGAAAATAGGACTTCCGGGCTTCGAATTTTCCAATTCCGAGAATATTTCCAGAACAACTTTTCTGAAACTAAAAACATCAGAAAACAGGGAACTGGCTCTGTGGAATCTTGTCAATAGGTTAGTCCGGAAAATCGATAAAAATGATAAAAAGAAGGGAGAAAACGTGTAGAAATTGGCATAATATCATCATGGAGCATCACAAATTAGGGATACGTTCATGAGGTATCACGCGCCACCCCATGGTTTGGCCCCCCGGTGCCCGTCTTCGACTCTTCTTCGGTCTTCTTGATGCTTCTGGGGAAAATAGGCCCTTCGGGCTTTGTGGGGCCCAATTCCGAGAATGTTTCCAGAACAACTTTTCTGAAATAAAAAACAACAGAAAACAGGGAACTGGCACTTGGCATCTTGTTAATAGTTTTGGTCTCGGAAAACGAGTGAAAATGCTATAAAGGAGGGAGAAAACATGTAGCAATTGGCATAATATCATGGAGCATCAAAAATTATAAATACGTTGGAGACGTATCAATAACATCCCGATCACCGTTCGAAAGTGGAATAAGCGCAAAGGGTCGGACGATAGTGACTATGTCGTCGACAGGTACAAAGATGGCCTTTGGAATGACCTAATGTCTCATTTCACCCTGCCAGTATGTGAGGATCCTGCCGACACTTCAAAATTGAGGGAGAAAGTCAAGCAGTGGCCTCTCAAGAAGATGGCCGAACTCTTCTTGGTGTGGAAGAAAAGAATATGGCATGACTATCAGAAGAAAAATACTGCTTCAGTATTCGAAGGCTATCTAGCGAAGCGGGAGAATCACTGGGATGAATTTAAGAAGTACAAGATGTCAGAAGATGCCAAGGCCCTGTCCGGAAAGAACAAGACAAATGATGATAAGAAGCAATATCACCATAAGTTGGGGCCTAGGGGCTACAAGATAGCCATGCCAAAGTGGTATAGAAAATAGGAAGTGCTTCTTGATAAAGGGATCACCCCTGACCGATGCGTGAAGAATGCGAATTGAGGGCAAGAAATTTGTTCCTCGCTCATGGGGGTTCATACGACGAAACAACATGGGATCTTGTTTGCAGTGACGGGATTAGGGTACCCAGGGAATATTGGCTTAGAATGGTGAAAGAAATTAAAGAGGGGAAGTCAAAGTTCCGGCCCGATATAGAGAAAGACTTGCTGACAATGGTCCCTTAGGAATGATGAACACGGAGGACGAACACGAGGCCTTGCCAAGACTCCATGGTGGCTTGCGTTTGCCAAAGATATAGAAACTGAAACGAGAGCAAAGGAGAGACAGCAAGCGAAGGTGGAAGAGAAGTTGAACCAGCTGGTTGACAGAATGCACCACCAGCAGCAGTAGATCGATGAACTAAAAGGATTAGTGTGAATGCAAGATCCTGCACTCGATATTACCGTCGACCGTTCTCAACAGAAAAGCAGTGTGGCTGACTCGGAGGTCCCGGCCGACAATGCATGGAGGATAGAAGGCGGTCCCGGCTACCCCGTGGATGGAATCAAAGTTTCAGTATCTTGTGGGCTCCATAAATGAAGAACATATCCATGAAGGTGGCGGTCGGATATGCTTTACCTTGTCCACCCGACGCACGCTGGCATGGCCATGAGATTCCAGTTGGCAATAGTAAAATCGGGGTGGATGAGATCGTAACGGGGTTTAATGATCTGGATCTTGACATTCGTGGATCTGAAGATCACACGACACTCAGATAAGTACTAGGGGGCATCATTCTATTGGACAAGAACCACATCAATCTTCTAGGCTCGACACCAAGGACAATACCGCCTCTAAGTCGTCGCAGGTCACCTCCACCTCCATCACCTCCGAGAAACCCACCCCATGACTACTCCCACCATAGCGCGAGTCCATCTTGATCTCCTCTGCCAGACTTGGGTCGGCCCTCTTCGCCGTTGCCACCTTCCGCCGTTAAGGAAACTAAGCGGAAGCGTGCCAAAAATGCTCCGTCGATGAGTTCTAGCCCAAAGAAAAAACGTTCGCCCCTCCCAAAGGTACCTCGTCTGAATCTTCTAATCAGACCTTACGATCTAACTGACAAGCAAAACACTGTGATTGCAAAGGCCAACATAGATGCGCAATTGCAAATGAAGAAACCCGAGCCCCGCCCGGTATACACCGAGCAGCAGAAAAATATGCAACTAGTTTTTTGAGCACAAAATCTCAATATGACTTGCACCATAAGCCAGATGACTATCTACGCACTCTTAATAAGAAAGTGGGCAAGAGAAAAGCAAGTGGAAGTGCGAGCTAGAGCAGATCAACTAAAAAACCACTTGAGAAAAGATCAGACGTTACACAGCTCGGACAATAGGCCAAATAATCGATCCCACAATCTTTGTGTTATCCGATAGGGCTAAAGGTGTGCAGATAAATATGTAAGTAGTTGCAAAGTTGGCGGCCGATATGGGTGTGAGTGTTGCTAGCTTGCTAGGTTCCCAAGACGACAAGTTACCCAAGACTGTTGTAGGCCCTAAGCCTAAATATGTCTCAGGGTAGCTGATGGAGGGATGATAACCCGGTAGGCCAACACCAAGGTGTAACTCGGCCCAATGGACGCTGCGCAAGATCCGGCTAAGGATAAAGGAGATTCTGGAAGGCCCAAGTTCGTAGGCCTCGTAACCTGGATTGTGGGTTACGGTAAGGAAAGTTAGGGTTTCTTGTATGCGGTGTCCAGGTAGGGTTCAGGGTGCGCCTTGGAGGGCAAGCCAGGGCGTCCGGGTGCTTTATAAACCGGCCCCTCGGTCTAGTTTAGAGATCCAAGAGTTCTAGCAAGATCGTTTGGTATCGAGCATCCAGTGTAACACGAGAGTTGAGTTAATACATCGAGATCCGAGACTCGGCGACTTGATTGCCGGCTACCAGATCGAGTACCCTCATGTTTTCCTCTGAGCTAAACCCTCTCCCAAACGCCTGTGTCGTCTTGCCCCAAGATCAGTTACCCCCGGTAACATCTGCCGTGATTATTCCACGACAGTTGGCGCCCACCGTGGGGCCTGCGTCCAAAGGTGTTTACATCACGGGAGAAGCTCGGAAGAACATGGAGAATCTAGTCATCGGCGAGATCTACATCGACCACGAAGGAGAGAAGATGGTGGACGATTCCGGCTGGGGGCCAGAGTCGGATCACCTCGAATTCGGATCTATCATGACAATCGGCCAGATCAACGTCTTCATCGGTATGGTACGTACTTCCGGTTCGATCCCTGACGACTTTGGGTTCTGTGTCAGGAAAACCACCTATATCCAATCAGATGGAGAAGAATCAGTTGGGACAACAAACCCGACAGAAGAGCCCACCGCGAAGTGGGAACAGCCGGAGGAGCCGGCATGGACCCCGCGTGGCCGGGTCGAGAAAGAAGATGATACCGAATCTATCCTGCATCTACTGGAGAACCGGTACAAGGAAAACAGCAGCGAAGAGGAACAGTATGGATTCGCGCCAAGCATGGTGCGCCGGGTTGCGGTTTACACGGCTCCCGCGACCAATCTCAACCAAGAGAACGTAACCGCGGCCGCAGCCGGGGCAGCACAAGCATTGACCCGGCAGCAAGGACCGGCTAACGGAAACACGGCTTTGGCCCAGGTTGACGGAGAGTCGGCATCGGTTACCAGTCAAGCGCCAGAAAACGAGTTACACGCGAACACGTTTCGATTCCTAGCAAACCGGACACCAGGAGCGGGTCCTTCCAACCCTCAACACCCGGCCCTGTTCGACAACTATCTGATTCTAGACCCCACAGTTCTCGCCACCGTTATTACTCCAGAAAACGCGGCGGAACGTGTTAGGGATCTGGACGTAGCCCGTCGCGCATTGGAGCAGCAGAGAAGGCAAGTAGAAGCAGAAAGACAAGAGATGGCCACGCGACAACGCGAGCTGGATGCACTGGAAACCCGGCTCCGAGAGGAAATGACTAGAATACATCAAAGGCACCAAACCAGATTGCCAGCATTGGGAGGAGTCATAAACCCGGCTGCGCTATTTATCATGCCTTAGGATCAGCCGATCCCAGCGGCGAATCAAGGGACCGCCCCTCAGCCGACAACCGGAGGAGTACAACCGGTAGACACGCAGGCCGGGTTACCCGTACCACAGACTGGAGTTACTACCGGCAATACTGTACCACCATCACCACCACCACCACCATCACGTTTTCGCACACCAGCGGGTCATTACAACAATCCCATGGACAACGTATACGCGGCAACGCTTGCACTGAATCAAATCCCCGTGAGAGAGTCACCCCACGCAGAGGAGACCCGGCGGGTGATAGATATGCTGCGCACTGCGGTGGCACAACAAGTTAATTACCCGGATCACAGAAGTGGAATGCATGGGACACCATATGTCAGCCAACAGCGAGGTAATGCCGGCAATATCCAGACAAGTTCGGCACGGCGGAGGGAAGAGCAGCAGCCAATGCCGCCTCCTCCACACATTCAAGCAGTACCAGCAGCATCAGCAGCACAGGCCATCGGGGACAGTTCCAGAGCCAGGAGAGCCGTGGCCGGGTCTGCGGCACATGGGCCACCAGCAGCACCGCGTCCAGCTGTACCCCCTGCAGGATCACACGTTTCCCGAGTAAGACCAGCTTCGACCATTCTTGCAGGACCTAAGTGTCTTTCGGATAGCATCAGGGCTGAACCTTACCCGAAAAGTTCAAAGAACCGGGTAAAGTAGTGAATTATGAGCCGACTATGGATCCGGAAACATGGTTGAGCAGTTATGAGATGGCCATGTCGATTCGCAATGCGTCCGAGAATCTTCAAGCCAAATTCATGTATCTAATGATGTCATAGGGAGCAGCAAAGTTATGGTTCACCAATCTACCGGAAGGATCTATCAAGTCATGGGAAGAATTGAAAACTGCGTTTATCAAGCACTTTCACGGGACGTGCAGAAAGTTATTCACTATTGATGACCTAGAGCGATGTGTTCAGAAGAAGGGAGTATCGGCGCGCAGCTGGGTGCGCCGGCTTATGGAAATACTTCATTCATCTACAGATATTCAGCCCAAGGATGCGCTGCAAGCTATGGCAAAGACCTGCAAGTACACACCTTTAGTACAAAAGCTAACTCGCATGAAATCTAGTCGGAATGCTTCAGAGGTTACGATGGGAGAACTGATGGATGCATGCAACAAACACGCCGCAACGGACACTACGGAAGAGGAAACTGACGATGAAAAAGCAAAAGTAAACACAAGTAATAATGGAAGAACCGGCAATGGATCAGCGCCGGGTAACAACGGAAACAGCCAGAACAAGAGCCCGTTTGAGGGAGGCTCCGAGTTTGTCGCCAACACTGAAGCCGGATCTTCAAGACCCAGGGCAGAAGGAAATTTCAATACTGGAAATCACAATGGAGGAAACTATCAAGGGCCACCAAGGCCGACTAATAATTGGGACATCTTCAGAATGGCATGCCCGAAGCACAGCAGAAACGGTAGGCCAGCTAACCACTCCTTGGAGCAGTGCGCCGACCTACAGAGGTGGAAGAATGAGGAAGTGAACAGAGCCATGCGAGGTGCAGGTCGGGGAGGAGGACCGGGTCCAGGTGGAAACCCGGGCAACGGCCCACCCCCAGCCGGTAACCCGACAGCCGGAAATCAAGGTAACAACCAAGGGGGAGCTGGAGGTTTCCAGACCAACCCCAAGCAGTTGGGTCAATATCACGTGCATACTACAGGAAGTTCCAACAAGGACAAGAAGATACTGAAACAGGCTGTAAACTCGGTGTCCTCGGCTGTTCCAAGATACCTGAGGTGGTCAGAACAGGACGTAACATGGAGCAGAAGGGATCACCCGGAAAGAATAGAACACCCGGGAGTTTTAGCATTGGTAGTTGCCGCAGGTCAATGGGTATGAACTGAAAAAGGTCCTGATGGACGGTGGAAGTAGCATCAATATACTATATTGGGAAACCTTTCTACGCATGGGTCTCAAGGAGTCTCAGCTACAAAAAAGTTCAACAATTTTTCATGGGATAGTGCCGGGTCACTCAGCGTGCCCCGAGGGAAAAATCGCATTGGACGTAGCTTTTGGGGAATCAAAGGATAATTATCGAGTTGAGTGGCTCACTTTCGAGGTGGTCAAATTGCGCAGTCCTTATCACGCGCTATTCGGAAGGCCGGCTTATGCTAAATTCATGGCTAGGCCGTGTTACGTGTATCTACAGCTAAAAATCCCGGGTCCTAAACAGACCATCACCATACATGGAAGCCGGGACATAGCGGCTGAGTGCGATGAAGGAGATGCAGCAATGGCTGAACAAGCTTGTAGAAAAGAGGAACTCAAATATTACCGGGCTCAAGCAGACTCGGATGACAGAACAGCCTTGAAAAAGCCGAGTACTGAAGGCGAAAGGGCAAAACTCAAGGCAGCACGAGATACCAAGATGGTGGCTTTCATCAAGGGTGATTCACTCAAACAATCCACCACAAGAGAAGAAATTGCGCAGCCTTCACAGCCAGCCGCGTCATGGAAACGCCTTATCCGGATTGGCTGGCAAACCCGGTACTCATAGTAAAAAAGATCAACAAGTGGAGATTGTGCATCGATTACGTCAGTTCCGGACAGAATCCCAAGAAGAACTAAAACAATGTAACGGGCAGCAGGTTTCAGACGCACTCTTTTCCTATCCAGGGTACCTAAGGGGACTGGAAGCTTTTTAATGAGGCGGCCTGCTGACCCAAAACTTTCTCGTCAATAAAGAGATGGTTATCAAGTCTTATTTTGTTATGATCTTCACTCCGGTTACAGATAAGTATTATTTATTGCTACTAGTACATCAGTATCATCAAGTATGTTGCATATATATAGGTCTTGAGGGCTGATTGCTTGAATAGCACAGTTACAAACTCAAAGACCCGGCCTTGATGCCTATGAGTTATAAGGGACGATTACTCGCAAACGAGTACGGCTGCAATCTTATAACCGGACAAAG